>CM056382.1:75562736-75615783 GCA_029718625.1 Synaphobranchus kaupii | reverse complement strand
GTCCATTTGTTTTCCTATGGGACTACAACATAGAAAGTTATGAATAATCTATGTTTATTTCAGTGTGCTCATTTTACTGTTGAAAGGAGTAAAGACACAAAAACAAACTACTGACAGATTTTATAAGCAGTGTGCAATTGCTTAATTATGTTAAAACCATTCAATTCCAAAGGCACTGGGACATGTCCGGAGTTTTAATTCAATTTTATTTCATAAAAGATTTTACTTCTCCCATCTATGTCTTCAGACAGGAACCCACTTTGGAAAGTGCTAGACTTGGTCCCGCATGTGAGTGACGTATTCCTCCCACTTCCTCTTTCAGTTCTGGATGTCGGCCATTTCCACAACGATGCCAATTCCTTCAGGTGCCTTTATGCCTGTGTTCATACTGGGTGAGTACTATAAACTGACTGCGGGAATTGATTTGCAGTGTGATTGAGGCAAAGCTGAGACGTAATAATATTGTGTAGGCCTCAGCTTTTAGATTTGTGGCAGTGGTTACCAAACCTCTCCTTCGGGACCCCCAGCCGGTACCCCCAGCCGGTACCCCCCAGCCGGTACCCCCAGCTGGTACCCCCAGCCGGTACCCCCAGCTGGTACCCCCAGCCGGATCCAGGGATTTGATGTGTTCCATCGCAAGCACACCTGATGCACCTGATCAAGGGCTTGATGAGCTGTATCAGGTGCGCTTCAGGTGGAATACACCAAGGCTGCATTCCAATAGTCAAATTCGAGCAAGGAAGGATTCTTTAGATCGCATGAACCGGAAATATTTCCCGGGCAGCCATGCTAAGGACCGTTCAAATTTCTTATATTGAGAAGGAAAGGAGCTTCACAATTCCTTTTATCCGTCCTTTCACAAAGGATGCCTCTGGACTATCCTTTTCAGAAGGAAGGTAGTATTCGCGCCCCACAATGCAATGCCGCCAATGTTTACATAAGCACCAGAGTTTTCCGGGACCTACCGAATTACCAAATTCAAACAACAAGGCAAACATCTTCTGAGAAATGCCAGAAATCTAAATGTGAATAGCTAGTATTGTTGGTTAGTATTGGCTTATAATAAAAAGTAAACAAACAATGACACAATCAGACAATACACCAAATTCATTAAAAGGCTAAATTTTGCTGAAATAAAACGAACGGTTCACGTGAAATAAAGACGGCAATGATGCGCCTTTTTTCAGAATTTTTCATGAAGTTGTAATTTGCTGTGTTCAACAGTCACGTCAATACGACTGGACGTCGCACCATGACGCAAGGTAGAGAAGGAGGTTCGAATTCCACAGCAGACGCTAGATTTCTTGTAAATCTCTCCTTCCATCTTTTCCTTGACCCCGCTGACTTTTTCTGGCGAGGCCAAGGAAAAGTTGCAAGGAAAGGAAAAAGGAGCTATTTTTTTGACAATCGGAATGCAGCCCAAATCCCTGGATCCGGCTGGGAGTTTCCGAGGAGAGGTTTGGGAACCACTCATTTTTGGGATTGGGGGATTCAGCTGTTCCAGACAGCGAGGCTGAGGTGGGAGGTGGCTAGGGCGGGGAATGTGAAGTACTGCTCAGGGATTCATGCTCTGCAGGTTCGACTCAGCTCCTCCTCTGGCATCCATGTAAGTGGATACTTGGTAGGGGCTGCCAAATGGCACTTCCTGCTAAGGTACAGGTTCAGTGCTAGGGCAATTATGTAGGATAGGGCACTCCCCTGCGCTTGGGCTCATTTCTGACCTTGTAAGCGCTGACTGTGGCCTGCAGCCCCGCTGGTCCGGGGCGTAATTGGCTGCCGGGAAGGAGGGGTTGTCAACAGTACTGACAGCTGTAGCTGTCTCGTCACAGCAGAGTAGCTCCCGGTTGATGGGGCACTGTGGAGCTCGGCTCCTCTGGTGCACTAACTGTGGAGCTCACTCCTCTGGTGCACTAACTGTGGAGCTCACTACTCTGGTGCACTAACTGTGGAGCTCACTACTCTGGTGCACTAACTGTGGAGCTCACTCCTCTGGTGCACTAACTGTGGAGCTCGACTTGTCTGGTGCCCTAACTGTGGAGCTCACTCCTCTGGTGCCCTAACTGTGTAGCTCACTCCTCTGGTGCCCTAACTGTGGAGCTCACTCCTCTGGTGCACTAACTGTGGAGCTCAGCTCCTCTGGTGCACTAACTGTGGAGCTCACTCCTCTGGTGCACTAACTGTGGAGCTCACTCCTCTGGTGCACTAACTGTGTAGCTCACTCCTCTGGTGCACTAACTGTGGAGCTCACTCCTCTGGTGCCCTAACTGTGTAGCTCACTCCTCTGGTGCCCTAACTGTGGAGCTCACTCCTCTGGTGCACTAACTGTGGAGCTCAGCTCCTCTGGTGCACTAACTGTGGAGCTCACTCCTCTGGTGCACTAACTGTGGAGCTCACTCCTCTGGTGCACTAACTGTGTAGCTCACTCCTCTGGTGCACTAACTGTGTAGCTCACTCCTCTGGTGCACTAACTGTGTAGCTCACTCCTCTGGTGCACTAACTGTGTAGCTCACTCCTCTGGTGCACTAACTGTGTAGCTCACTCCTCTGGTGCCCTAACTGTGTAGCTCACTCCTCTGGTGCACTAACTGTGGAGCTCGGCTCCTCTGGTGCCCTAACTGTGGAGCTCACTCCTCTGGTGCACTAACTGTGGAGCTCAGCTCCTCTGGTGCACTAACTGTGGAGCTCACTCCTCTGGTGCACTGACTGTGGAGCTCACTCCTCTGGTGCACTAACTGTGGAGCTCAGCTCCTCTGGTGCACTGACTGTGGAGCTTGGCTCCTCTGGTGCCCTAACTGTGGAGCTCACTCCTCTGGTGCCCTAACTGTGTAGCTCACTCCTCTGGTGCCCTAACTGTGGAGCTCACTCCTCTGGTGCACTGACTGTGGAGCTTGGCTCCTCTGGTGCACTAACTGTGGAGCTCACTCCTCTGGTGCACTAACTGTGGAGCTCACTTCTTTGGTGCACTAACTGTGGAGCTCCTGGTGGCAATGTAAATGCCACTCACCCGACTTGATGATATTGAAGTGGTCCGTGAATTGAATGGGCCTGTGAATACCATGAGATATTCCATATTTGGAAAAACATAAAAAGCTTAAAATTATCATTATAATTGGTATAAATTGAGTCAATCATCAGTCAGTCAAAATTCAATCTGCCATAAATACTGATAGAAATGATAAGAATATACTGTATGGTCCTGCGCCCCCTCCCCCCTCCCCCTCCTCTCTCCATCAGGAGCAGCATTTGGACGGTTGGTGGGGGAGATCATGGCGACCCTTTTCCCCAACGGGATTCTCTTTGATGGAATTGTGTACCGCATCTTGCCGGGAGGGTATGCTGTCATCGGTCAGTCTCTCACTATTGCAGCGTTCTCTGTATGACTGAGTTTTTTGCAGTTTAATTCAATTCAACTCAATTGAATTCATATTCAAATGCAAGCACCATTCTCTGTACCTTTATTACTCCTGTCCCTCTGTCTTCCTCGTGCATTTAATTAATCTCTTCTCTACCCCCCTCCTCCATCTTACCTCGTTTATCTCAACTGCATCACCACCCACCATCCATCCATCTCACAATTATTTTCATCTCTCTCCTCTCTCTTGCTATCTCTCCCTTTCTCGCTTTCCCCCTCTCTCACTCTTGCTCCCCCCCCCCCCCCCCCCCCCCCCCCTCGCTCTCTCTCTCTCTCTCTCTCTCTCTCTCTCAGGGGCAGCGGCCCTGACCGGTGCAGTGACCCACACCGTTTCCACAGCAGTGATCTGTTTTGAGCTGACAGGGCAGATCTCACACATCCTGCCGATGATGGTGGCCGTGATCCTGGCCAATATGGTGGCTCAGGGGCTCCAGCCCTCGCTCTACGACTCCATCATTCAGGTCAAGAAGCTGCCTTACCTCCCGGAGCTGGGATTTGGCCACATCAGGTATAGGGGAATGGAAGCAGGTGCCATTTTGGCTCTGAGACATTTCTGTTTCATTAAAAATAAATGAGGAGACTGAGCCTGAATGAAAACCAGTCGAAAAGGATGTTGAGTTCTACAGTGAGCAAGTTTGACTCGTGTGTGATTTACCCAATTTTCAGTGGGTCAGTTTCCATCATGGCTATGTTTGGATTGAGTTATTTTCTGTTCAGTAACTGTGCATATATAGTATTGATCGTTCCCCATAACACCTCTCTCCCCCACACAGTAAATACAATATATTTGTGGAGGACATGATGGTGAAGAAATTGAAGTTTCTTTCAACGCAGTCCACTTATAGAGAGCTGAATCACTTACTACGATGCACCTCCCTCAAAACTATCCCACTGGTTGACTCAAAGGGTAAGAACACAGCTTTTCTCAAGAACCTGTTAAAATGGACCATTTCATCCTGTTTGAGGTACACTCTAAGAAATAAAGGTACAGTGGATGTACATTTTTCTTCTTTAAGGAACAAATTTCCCAAATGTATCCTGAAAGTAGAAAAATGTTCTATTTGGATACTAAAAAGTACCTTAACTAGAAAAAAAAGGTACAAATTAATTATGTATTGCTGGCTAGGGGTACCATTGTATGTACCTATTCCGTGCCACTCCAGTGACAAGCCTTTGTACCTTTTTAGGTACTTTTTCACTCGTACCTTTTTTCTGCGAGTATAGGACTAAGACCTTTTTGGTGCAAAGAAAAGCAACTTTATGGTACGTTGTATTTTGCTTTGGCAAAAACAGAGCAAAAGAAATGCATGTAAATGTAATAAAATAAAAATACATAAAATGTATATTTTCCTTCTAAACTCTGGCTTGCACATTAAAATAATAAAAACAGACAAATCTAAAGCACAAGCACATCGATTGCATCAATTTTGGTATGTATGCAGCACTAGTCCAACAGACCCTTGTTAAGGACTGATAAGGCTGAAATGGCTTTTGTAACGGTTTTCTGGGGTATTAGCTTTTTCAGTCTGTTATCCAATGGCAGCACTTGGAATGACAAGTGCAGTGGGTGGGAGTTGTCCTTAAAAACTTGGAGGGCTTTGCTTGTGAAGGACTCTGTGTACTGTTCTTGCAGTTGGAGCTGTTTTTACCAATTATTTGCCAGCGCAAATGAGAAAGGTGTTAAAATCCTGAGTCATGCCTGAGATCGGGTCAATAGGTATTTTTTTAATTGATCTGTTTTCTATTAAACAAGTGAAACACCATGCTACAGAGGTACTGTAGGGTGTTTTCACCTTGTTTGCATTGAGTTTTTGACAGCTTAAATCAAATTATCTGGCATGGATTAAATCAATTTGTAATATCTTGATTTGATCTAGAGTGCCGTACCTGAAACTGTACTGTCAAAAGTGCCGTTGAGTCCATATTTCCCCTCTTTCAGATTTTTCTTTTCAGATAAATCTTGGTGAAGTTAAATCAGTGAAAATGAAAAAAGTAATTTCCCTCACATCAAGAGTGTTCCTCATTCTCTGTACACCACTGCAAAGGTTGTTGAATAGGATGTCAGGGAGACAGGGGAAGCTATTGAACATTGACATTTTCACTTTATAGGTAAAAAGCCTCGCAGGTCTCTCTGTGTCTGTAGAGTGGTTACCATAGGATATGTATTAATGGCTCTGGACAGGTCAATTTTATCTTGGCTGGAGGGTTTGCCCAAACTTTGATTTACTTGTCCATTACATCAATTTATTTACTCAGCTCCTCTTAACTATATATATGTAAGAAGCTTATGCCGTAAGCAACTGTGATTGAAACACCTCTATATCCTTCAAGACTGTTCTTCCGTTTCCCTCTGTTTACATCTTTCACTCTCGCGTTTGTCTTCAGAGTCAATGATACTACTGGGCTCCATCGAGAGGCCTGAGCTTCAGGCCATCTCAGATTGGTGGTTTTCAGCAGAGAGGCGGATCCTAAGCCAGAGTCAGGTTTTGCAGGATCAGGGCCTGGGTTCAAAGGTCAGCTGGGAATCCTTCGCCTTTGTGGATGAGGAAGGAGAAGAAAGCGGGAGACAAGGTTTGTGAAGTTTGAGGACGTTAGCGTACGCGTGATGTCTCGTGAAACTGTATTTCAATTGCATTGCTATTGAGAAACAGTAATGTTAGGCAGAGATAATTATTCCCTTATAGTAAACAGGCAGAACAAGATATGTCCAATAAGATGTAAATTTCTGCAGAAACAGTCCAGCACTTACACACAGCAAAGTGGATAATTCTGAACTGAAGAAAGTAGGGCTCTAGAAAGTAGTCTCTACTTTTTATAAACAGAAGTGTTTTACTAATAGCATGCATAATTCTAAATCTGAATGGTAAATGGTTAATACATAAGCAAAGCAAGCATACAGTAAAATTCAACAAAGTAAATATTTGACTCTATCTAACACATCATGAATACTGAATAAGCACACAAGGACCTCTAACCTTATTCACTATTCTTAGGCTTACATAAACATGCTCTAAATCAGGAACCATCATACATACAGCATACAATTTAGCCTTGATCTAGCATGTGAATTGATCTAGCATGAGAATTCTCTGGAACATGGTGTCCGACACTGTTTCTCCTGGTATGGCAAGGGGGAGAGTAAATGAAGGGCGAAGTTCATCCATCTGGACTACTGAGAACTAATGTGAGACACGCACACACACACACACACACACACACATACATACATAATGCACAATGCATGCTACTTTCTACATAATACTTTCTACATAGAACTTTCATAAACCTATGAAAAAAAGTTTTTAATTTTCAGTCAATGCAGGGAGTACAACTTTTGTCAAAGAGGGTGTGTTTTAGGGGAATGATTTAGGCTCATTGTTGCTGAATGTGTTGTGCTTTTAAATTTTCTTTTGCCAGAGCGTAACTGTGCAAGATGAGCGAAATGGGCCCCTCCCAGCACCAAAACCCCAGGAACCACCCACCAATCACGCAACATCTGGTGAGCCGAAAGCATTAGCGTGAAGGCCGTGTAGTCTCAGTGTACGTACATGTGTGAGTCTTCAACAGATGTAAAAATGTATTAAAAAAACAACACAGGGATACCCAAAGGTCTGAGGGGAAAAGCATAGGAAGTTTGGACAAATGGTCTCACAAATGATTGCATTTCATGCACTATTTGGCAGCAGTGTGGTATAATTGTCAGGGAAGTGGATTTGTAGCTCAAAGGTTGTGGGTTCAATTTGCAGTTGGGGTGCTGCTATTATACTCTTGAGCAAAGTACTTAACCTGAATTACTTGAGTTTTAAAAAATTCCAGCTGTATATAGAGATTGTACATAAAAATGTGGTCTGTGTAAGGCATTCTGGATTACAGTGTTGGCTAAATGCTGAAATGTAATGTGAATTTTTATTTTTATTTTTTTGCAAATCACCATGCTGTATATTTAGCCATAAGCCTTATTTTTTATTTCTTTAAAAAGCATTTGTTGTGTTGATTCTTTAGTTCTAGCCATGACAGCATGAGTCCACGCTTCCTTGTGTTTTAAATTCCTTTACGTATATGTTATTAATTGTGATTCAGCACTACAGGGACTGTGTTGCCATGAGGATTTGGTGGGTGTGCTAAAAGAGCTGTCTCTGCTTGCTGTTGGCGTGTGGGTGTGTTTGGGGGTCGTAGAAACCCTTTAGACATCAATATTTCTGGAACTACAGTTTATATAATATGCAGGCACATTTTCGCATGCAATACACTACGGTTACAGGCAGGTGAATTACTCATCTAACTAAACCCTCCCATCGCCTTGCCTCACAGACAAACGGACCTTGCAAGCGGTCAGGAGGACTCTCCGGGGCCTGTTCTCCTCCTCCAAAGACACACAGAAAGAAGGACAGGTAGGCAGAATGTGCTGCCATAAGAACAATGTCTGACTTGAGGAGGAGCCAGGTGATTCTGGTAGCAGTAGTGAAGGAACAGCTTGCAGTAATAGCAATAGCAGTAGTAATAGCAGCAACAGCAGGGGTGCTGGGCTCCCGCCTCCTTCGCCATCATCCATAGCTCTCTCCACCCTCCATCCTGTGCTGGAACAAGAGAGGGATGGTGAGAGGGAAAGTGAGAAACAGCCTCTTTGAATAAAGTACGAGTGGACTTTTTTGCACCAGGTTTCTTTTTCTTTTTTTTATGGACCGCTTTTCCGAACGTCCTTTTCCTGCAGAGGCAGAAAAGTCACGCAGAGCTGCTCTCTGCTTAGAAGAGTTTAGTTTGGACCTAGTTGAGTCACTCAGTGCACTTTGAAACACGGAGGGGGAAGAATATGGCTTGCACTGCAGTTGTATTTACTGCTCAACTCCACCAGATGGTGCAAAACACTCCTAGTACATTACACCAATATATAATAATAATAATAATAACACTTGAGGATGACACTACAAATGCTCTGAAAATTAATGTATTTTATCAGTGATGATGATTCACAGCTGCATGGTCAATCCACTGATAATTTCTGTTGTATTCCAGTGCTACTGCAGCTGCAGTATGACAAGTAGGGGTGCGGTCCAAACTGTGGTCCATTAGTTGTTTCCAACATTTCGTTTTTTCAAACCAAATAAATCTACTTAAAATTTTAATGCAGCCAGAAGACGATCATTGAATTTGAAACATTTTACATTTTCATGCAATATTAGCTATTGTCAGACTGTAAAAATTGTAAATGTATTTGCTCTCTTCAAAAGCAGATGAGGGTAAGCAGTTTGTCCCAGACTTCTCCTGTTTCCTATTTTGATACATTTACATTATTATTTAGATTTTTTGTTTTGAAATATAGCTACAGCTATCTTTATTTAAATACGAACAATAGTGGACGGTGACAGCCAAGGTGGCGGCCAAGTTTTTATATGACATACAATAAAGTATGTGAAAATGTAAAGTAGTATCATGTATGTAGGTATGTACAATTGTAAGTGATGGAAATTCAGTGCACTGTCTCCGCTTTGTTTTAAAGTAGGTTATGTACTCTCTGTCAGTGTTTAACTGCGTGCTCTGTCCCCTCCCTCTTTCCTCACCGTCTCCCTGTTTAGGAGGCCACACCCCCTCCACTTACAGATACAATGACCCCGGAGGAGGTAACTGCTTAAATAGTTACATTTTGCCATTGAGTAATATTGGCACACGCATCTATTTGTATCATCTGCGTGAACCAGTGAATCTGATTGGCTGATGCAGCAGTTGATGTGCTCTCTGCTTGGTCGACACAGATCAAAGCTTGGGAAGAGGCGGAGTTGGATGAACAAATCCATATTGATGAAATACGTGTAGATCCATCCCCCTTCCAGCTGGTGGAGAGAACCTCACTGCACAAGGTGAGGAGTAATTTAACTGTGCAGTAAAATCTCCTAATTAATGACCAGTCTTTTTTTCTGCATGATTTCTGGCTCTGTTTTATTTTGGCCCTTGTCCCAATATTTGGAGAGCTGTTTGATGCCCAAACCTGTGGAGACTCACATTGGGTGGATACATATCACGTGTGGGAATTACGTCTTTGCTTTAGTTTCCGTTAGACTGTGGGGGGGGGGGGGGGGGGGGGGGTGTATTCTTGGCCCTCCTCTTTGACGCTCTTTGTCTCTTTCTCTCTCAGACTCACACACTTTTCTCATTACTGGGCCTCAGTCATGCCTATGTCACCAGTATCGGGAAACTGGTGGGAGTTGTGGCACTAAAGGAGGTAAAGAGCACTGACTAATATCAAATCTCTAATCTCAGACAGTACAGTTTCATTCAATTCAGCTCAATTTAATTCATATTCATATGCAAGCACCATTCTCTGTACCTTTATTCCTCCTGTCCCTCTGTCTTCCCCGTGCATTTAATTAATCTCCCTCTCTCTCTCTCTCTCTCTCTCTCTCTCTCTCTCTCTCTCTCTCTCTCTCTCTCTCTCTCTCGCTCTCTTTATATGCATCTAACTAGCTCTAATTATATGCCTGCTATTCTGTAGTTTTTGCTCTCCGTTGCAATTTTAACCTCACATGTTAAAATTCCAAATGAATGTGATAACAAGGTTTGGCTTTAGTTTAAATGCATTTCTTGTTTTCCCTCTCTCTTCCTCTCAGTTGCAAAAGGCCATTGAGGGTTCAACCCGCAGTGGGGTACGCCTACGCCCCCCACTGGCCAGCTTTCGGGATGGCAGCCGAAAATCAGCAAAGCCGGCCCCCCCGCCTTCCTCCACCCCCTCCTGCCCAACACGAGACAAAGAGATGTGGATTGAGGGTGCAGAGAGGGAAATGCCAGAATGCCAGGGGAATGATTCTGGTAGCAGTAGTGAAGGAACAGCTTCTAGTAACGGCAATAGCAGTAGTAATAGCAGCAACAGCAGGGGCTCGGGATTCCCGCCTCCTTCGCCATCATCCATAGCTCTCTCAACCCTCCATCCTGTGCTGGAACAAGAGAGGGATGGTGAGAGGGAAAGTGAGGAAGAGCCTCTTTGAATAAAGTACGAGTGGACTTTTTTGTATGGGATTTCTTTTTCTTTTTTTAAGGACTGCTTTTCCCGTCATCCTTTTGCTGCAGAGGCAGGAAATTCACACAGAGGTGCTCTCTGGGTAGAACAGTTTAGTTTGGACCTAGTTGAGTCACTCGATGCACTTCGAAACACGTAGAGGGAAGAATACATGTGCCGCCAGTGCTTCTGGGAAATGTAGTCTGAAAGATCGTCCTGCTCTGACAGTCACTTCCCTTTTGCTCCTTCAGTTTCTCAGGTTTCATCGCTATGTCTTTAAACCTGCTAAAGAATGGAAGAAAGTCCTCTTTCTCTCTTTCTTTCATCAACAGTATTGATCTGTGCATCTTCTTTCTGCCTGTCTGAAGTCTGTTTGTTGATTAATATACAATGTTTATCAGTGTTTGTACGTCCGTACATGTTTCACAGTCATTTACATAAATGTATGACAATGGAATCAGGTGAATCAAGATTCAAATTACTGATTAAGTCTTCATTTTACAGATTATTCAGTGTATGTTTACTAATTAATGTATTTAATTGTTTTGGAATAATGATTACAACAGTCATGATCATTCATATTGATGCTTAAAATTATTGATATTCTTATGAAATATAATAAATATTGCATTTATCTACAGTTGTTTTGTTTATTTCTCTGTGGGCAAAACTATAATATTTGTTTGTGCATGTAATGTACTGTTGTACAATTCTCTAGCTGCTCTCTGGCACTCACTGACCAGGAGGCCATGATTGATTATTTAATATGGAGTTTTTACAATGAAGAGTAACATAATACCTGGTGAGTGGTGAGTATTATGTGAATGCATTGATGTCAGTGTTTGTTTGAAAGAAGGGTAGAGATTGGTATCACGCATCATTTATACACTGCCTGGCCAAAAAAAAAGTCGCTGTTGCACCCGTCATGCATAGTGCCCACTGTACAAGCCTCTGGAGTTATGATCTGGGGTTGCTTCAATTGGTCAGGCCTAGGCTCAGCAATGTTATGCAGCAATAAAATTAATTCATGAATGTACTGAATGACCAGGTTATCCCATCAATGGGCATATTCCAGGACGACAATGCCAAGATTCATCGGGCTCAAATTGTGAAAGAGTGGTTCAGGGAGTATGAGGAATCATTTTCACACATGAATTGGTCCTGACCTTAACCCCATTGAAAGTCTTTGGGATGTGCTGGAGAAGACTTTACGGAGTGGTTCGACTCTCCCGTCGTCAATACAAGATCTCTGGCCAAAAATTAACGCAACTCTGGACGGAAATAAATGTTGTAACGTTGCATAAGGTTGTCGAAACAATGCCACGACGAATGCGCGCCATAATGAAAGCTAAAGGCGGTCCAACGAAATATTAGAGTGTGTGACTTTTTTTTTTGGCCAGGCAGTGTATATCGCTTAGAATTGTTTGGTTATTTCGTTTTGAAATGATTCCACAACAAAATAAAAACGTAAGTGGAAATTGTTTCCTGAAAGAAAAACACACACATACATGAGAGTTTGTTTGTTTATTTATTTGCTCTTTCTCCATTGCTTCTTTTTTAAAAAGTTTGTTTTGTTTTTAGTTCATTTTTTGGCTGGAGGAGAGAAGGGGGGAAGTGGCAGCTTTGGGGTGGAGCGGCTTTTTCGTGCAGGAAAAGGAGGGGGGGGAGGGGAAGAAGGACTGATACCGAAAGGTACACATAGGCACACACATCCATGTGGAAGAACCATTTATTTACAACCTGCAGATATGCATGTATATGTATGGGCACACATGATTATATTAGTCAAATACATTGTTAAAATGTTCATACATTTGTCAGATAATCGTATTTTAAAAGGTTTTTTTTTTTGTTTGTTTTTTTGTTTGTTTGTTTTTATGTACATTCCAACGTATCACTGTATTTAAAATGCATGAGCCCTCCGTGGCGTTTGGCCAATTGCTGTGATATTCAAATATATTTTTCAGGTTATGATTCCTCCCAATGGAAGAGAAGACGGTTCCTCACAGTGACACACAGGAAGACAGACAGACGGACGGACACACAGAATGGTGCACAGATACACAGACAGAACATGTCCAAGAGAAGGGGAGAGGAAGGCAGATAGGAGGAAGATATAAATGCATGCCTTTAGACAGCTCGTATTGAAAGATGGCAGTAGAATCATACAAAAAATAAACCAAAAATCGGAAATCAATCAACATATCAGTATGGACATTATTGAACCTTAATAACATCCATGAAAAGAAATTTGGCCTCTCTCTCTTGCTCTGTTTATTCATTCACGTTTTCACTACTAGAGACAACTGCAATAGACCACCTTCTCTGAAGCAATATTATTCACCGATTCATCCATGAAACTAATTTCATTTTGTAATTGCATGCTTTCAGGACGCATTGAACAGCCACTTATCCCAATGGGTACACTGGATAAACCGAAGGTCTGATCGCATTAATAATCACATCTGAGGCCTGGTGCAGAAATGTAAGAAAAGTAGTGCTATTCCCTCGTGTCGTTCAAGTGGACACTGCAAATGTCCGCATTCAAACTAGCTCTCCAGAAATCGTTTTTTGTTGCACACAGTTAAACTAAACAAATTATATTGCTTCAAAAGAAGGGTGTCTATATATTTTTTTGTCAGTATCTATATATGCACACATATATGTGAGACAAATGACAGTTTGTACAGGATTCCACGGTACCCCACCGGTCCTAAATAAATAAATGAATACGTATCAATAACCAGAGTTTTCCTCTTTGTGCCACAATCAAACCAGAAGGCAGTTTGATGCAGTGGACATCACCAGTGCATCAAACTGCAAAAGGTGCAGCCTCACAGACTCGCCTCATTGTGACTGCAGAGCTCTTCTGTGCTCCAAACACAACAGGGAAACTAAGGAAGCAATGATATGCATTCTATCTTATTTGGGTGGGAGTGCCAACAGGTTTCATAAAAAAATAAACATTGTCCCAACATTGCATAAATAATCAATAAATTAATCAGTTCAAGTCAATGTAGTTTAGCTTTTCGCACAATCATCAAAAGTGATGGACGCTTCCCGTATAAACAAGTCATAGCCGCCACTCGTCTGTCATTTTCCCTCAGTGAATCGTGGACATAATCCTCCCAAGAAAAACTCCATATTTCAAAAAATCAACAACCATTCATATTTTGCGATGCATATTCTCTTATGAGTTACACACACTCATACAGGCACAATTAAGTTTGTCCCTCACTCAGTTCATAATGTGTGTGTGTGTGTGGTGTGTGTGTTTTGAGCATGATAATTACTTTGAACGGGAATGAGCCTGTCCAGAGCATGACCAAGTTGCGTACATCAGAACGCTTCCCATTTATATAAACATGAATAAGATTTTATGGAAGATCTTTTAAGATCTTCCTCCCACTCTTATCATCACGCTGTGCAATAAATGTTGACGGAACGTTAGAATGGGAACCATTCTACAGCGAAGTCCAGACCGTGAGCTTAACAGTATAAAAATAAACAAATAGATTGTTGCAGTAGCTCAGTAACAGAAAGCAGGTGACTAAAGAGGAGAGGCGATTGGTCTCATCGAGTGTGGAGTATGTACATAATGTGTGACACAATGGGCATAAGCCCTTGAAAGCTAGCGTTTTGTGAGTCTGTTACAATTTCGACTTGTGTTTTTTCCTGCAGTGAACTCCCCTCCGTGTGTTTAGCATTCTCTTGCCCTTTGAGGAATCACATCCCGTCTTTGAAAGCTCCATCGAGGTCAGAGCCGGGCGGGGCGCGTGCTTCCGCGCTTTCCCGGTCAGTGCAGTGGCACCAGAACGTTCGATTTTTGTGTTGTTCTCGCGGTCCCCAGGTTAGAGCAGTGTCTCAGGGTCCGTGTCGTTTCTGGACTTTGTTGTGGAAAGTCTCGCCTGCTCTGGCTGTAGGTGGTACCAGAGCTTCGGTGCTCATATAGACAAAGAAGCTCAAAGCAGAACCGGGAGTGGCTCCGTCGAAAATCCATTCCCAACCAGCTTTATGTCCAGTGCGAGCGCAGAGACTTCTGTCCCACCATTCTACCTCTCCTCTATTTGTAAATATTGACTTATTCAATAAGGAACGGGGCTCTGAAAAAGAAATTCTGGAACTTCTCTTTTTCCATCTCAGTGTACTACAGTTCAGTGCAAGTCTACACAGCTTTGTACAGTATGCCGTAGTACACTGAAGTCAGCATGCATACCAAAGAAACAAAGTAGAAAGCATATAACTTTACAATCCAATATTGTGCAGCATATTGTAAAGCATTGTACAGTCCAGCCCAGCATAGTGCCGTGGAGTAAAAGAGTAACAGTGCAGTGTATTATTGTATTGGACTGTACTGTTTGGAATGGGCTGTACTGCACTTGACTGCACAATAATGATCGGTCAACATTAACATTTCCGCCCTGATTCATGTCATTATTGTGACTGAACACTATGATAGCTAGGGATTATGACACATGAATGCAGAGGTGCCCAATCATGTAGGGCCGAGAGTATGCAGGCTTTCAATCCAACCGATCACTTCATCTGCTGTTTTTGCTAATGGGTCCCCCCCTCTCTGGTTGAAGGTGTGTTAATTAGTGAAATGAGCAGGTGTAGTGATTGGTTGGAATGAAAAGCTGCATACTCTGCTCCATGGCACATGATTGGGCACCACTAATGGAAAAAATTTAATGGAAAACCTTCCAGATTTGCTGTGAGTGTATGTATATCTGTAAATGTGGAACTACAAATATGAGAACCATTTCACAGAAGAGTGATCTTAATGGTTGTAGTTCTTTTAAATATGTGCAAAGTTAACTTGGGTGTGTTTCTGTCTGGATAAATCACTTTTTCAACAGGAATCAGTGTAATCAGAAATATTCAATCTTTTTTAGTGTCTTTAGGTATATATATTTTTTATACACATATACATTTATCATTTTTATTGTTTTTTTTTGTTTCATTAGAAAATTATTATAATAATTACTATGTGTCATATTACCATTATTATTATCATTATTATCATTATTATCATTATTATTATTATTGTATATATTGACGGAATTCCTTCCTTTAAACTTTTTTAAAAAGCATGCACATTTCTATCTGTCCTTATCTTTTGGTTTTCTGGTTTATTACTCTTATCCTTTCTTTGATTCTTTTGCTGTTCTTTTTATTATTGCCCTCTCATCTTTCTTCTCACTTCTTTGTTATTCTTTCATCCCTCCTTTTGTTTGCAATGTTCCAGGCCCTCTCCATTTCCACCTCCATTTCTTAACTTCTCTCCCTCTCTCCCCGTGAGGGAAGTCCCCGTTACTTAGGGGACTTTCAAACTATTTTCACCCTCTGTCCATCGTTTGCATCTTCTTTGCATGAAACGGTCTCTGAAATATTATCCGTCACACAGTTGTCTGATACCCGGAATGGAACATGTTGGATGGATTTATGTTTGATAAATACTCTCATCGCCATGATGCAGGTCAGTCTCTTTCCCGCGCCTGTCAACTCAGTTGGTCGCCGCGACAGCAACTGGGACATCTTCCGCGTCTTCATCCTTTCCGTCCAGTAGCTGAGATACGCTGGAAGTGACATCAGAGGCCTTCCTCTCTGTGATTGGCTCCAGTGGTGCTTGACTGGGACTGCTGCTCCCTGCACTGGTGACCTCCTCTCTTGGTGCGGGTGAGGTCAAGGTCACAGGCTCAGGTTCCATACACAACATCACCTCTTCCTCCTTTTTGACATGGAAATTCAGCACGGTATTAGTATGCTGTGGTCAAGAGCTACGATAAACAAGGCAGCCTATAATAGTGTGTATTTAAAAATGGAAGATATTTCAGTTCTTCAAATATAATTAACTGTCAATATTCTTAATAATAGCTTGTTCCACCCCATGGCACACAATAATAGATTGTTTTCTTCAATTTTCACATTTTCCTTCCAGATTCCATGGAGGCAATCATTAGATAAATTAAAAATACATAATGCAATGTTGTCTCACGTAGCAGAAATGTTTATGATGACTAGCTGACTGCTTAAAGAGTCATAATGATAATATAATTAAGGCCCAGTTCACTGTGAGCAAACATTGGCTAAAATTATGTTAGCAGCTTCCCCCAAAGCATCTGGCACATTAATTCCACCTTCATGAGTATGGACTTTAAATTAGATGCATTATTTCCTGTGTGTGTATATACGTATATATATATATATATATATATATATATATATATATATACAGTATATACAGGTATACGTATATAGTATACAGTTGCACTCAAAATTATTCAAACCCCTTCACTTTTTGCACACTTTATTGTGTTGTAGATTTAATTTTAAATGGATAAAATTGCCATTTTTGCCCATAAATCTACACTCAATCATCCATAATGACAAAGTGAAAACATGTTTTTAGAAATTTTTGCAAATGTATTAAAAATCTAAAACTGAAATCTCTCATGTGCATAAGTATTCAAACCCTTTGCTTTAATGTATTTTTAAAGTATCATATTTCATATTTGGTCACATATCCTTTGCATGTTGTTACTTCCTGAAGTCTGTGACCAATCAACATGAAAAGACTCTCGATATCTTATTTTCAGGTACTATTACAAGCGATACTATAACCTCTCTGCATTTGAATGGATCTCAATGGGAATTGGGGGGTGGGGACTAGATTCAGCTGTAAATTACACTGGTACAGTATGGAACACATGCCTGGTGAAATGGCTGTAAGTTATCAAGGGTCTATGGGGGGAAAAAGTCAGGAGAAGAAACCCTTAAAGTGATCCATCCACATCTACTTCATATCTGGCCGTAAAGTGATGGTTTGGGGCTCGTTTGCTACATTAGACCTTTGATGACTTACAGCCATTTCGCCAGTCATGTGTTCTATACTGTACCAGCATAATGTACAGCTGAATCTAGTCTCACCCCCCAATTCCCATAGAGATCCATTCAAATGCAGAGAGGTTATAGTATCGCTTGTACTGAAAAATACCTGAAAGTACCTGAAAATAAGATATCGAGAGTCTTTTCATGTTAATGGGTCATAGACTTCAGGAAGTAACAGCATGCAAAGGATATGCGACCAAATATGAAATGTGATACTTTAAAAATACATTAAAGCAAAGAGTTTGAATACTTATGCACATGAGAGATTTCAGTTTTTGATTTTTAATACATTTGCAAAAATTTCTAAAGACATGTTTTCACTTTGTCATTATGAGTTATTGAGTGTAGATTGATGGGCAAAAATGGCAATTTTATCCATTTAAAATTAAATCTACAACACAATAAATTGTGCAAAAAGTGAAGGGGTTTGAATAATTTTGAGTGCAACTGTATATGCAAAACACATTTTCAAAATATCCTTAGTAATAAACATGTATGCACTGGAATATAAAGTATAAGGATTTGGACTGTTGGCCGATTGTTTTCAGTGAATTGCTCAATCATAATTGGTCATGACTGGTCATGATTTGCAATGAGCATGAGTACTGCAAAAGTACTGCAGCGTCTCATTAGCCAGGGAAATGACTTGGCACTTGAGACAACTGTTAAACTATTAAATGTCACGATCGCTGAAAGAAATTCAAATGAAGAACACAGAAAAGAACCAACATGCCCTACTCAACCAGAAAATTACCTACGTGCTATCGGTACGCTGGAGGCTTGAATAAGTTAGTGTCCCGTCACTTGCCATCTTGAGTGTTTATCGCAAGAAATTTCAAACCATCACAGGGAGACAATACAGCCAAACGGGTTGTCAGCAATGCAGAGGTGCTGCCAATTGAAAATCCATTGCTATGATGGAGCAGGGTGGCCCTCTCAATTTTTGTGATGTGTTGTCAGGTTTCGCACATCATAGCCAACTATTGACTGTTTAGCGCTACAATCCCGCCTGGTTACAGAATGCTGGCGGTTAACACAACCGATGAGCACAAGCCTGTTGGCTTCGCCTGGCCTCCAACATCATGATGACACAAAAGAATTGTGCTCCTGATAAGCAGGGCTCTGTCCATTTCCTTCTTTCTTCCCCTTATTTGTACTTTTCTCTCAATTTGGCAATTTTAATCCTGCTCTGTGTGAGAGCGCAGACCAGACCGCATGTGTCACCATGCAGTCACACCTTCATCTCACTCTGTAGTCCACCAGCTGCACTGTGCAGCCATTACAGTGGAGGAGATTTCTGCAATGAGGCAGGGACACCCTTCCTCCTTAGCTGATTCTATAGCCAGTTATCAGGATTAAATTCAGGCACACGGGGCAAACCGCTACACCAAGGGCTTGTGCTACAGCTGTGCATGCCACTCAGGAAACAGCAGTAGCAGGCTTGCCGTTGCACAGGTTAAGTCACATAAACACCTGTGACCGATTGCCTACAGTCACTAATGAGGTGATTACAATTTCTGGAACCTCAAGTCCCTTGAGCATATTCAAGCAAGTCAAAAACGATCCACAGTAATACCGACAAAAACTGCCATTCATAAATATCCCAAACACGTCTTACTTTATTTCTCAACAGCCATGCATGTTTTAATTGAGTTGTAAACGACTTTTGATGATCGGGTTTTTAAACGAGCCTTACCTTGACCTCCTCCTCCTCTTCCTGTTGCTCTAGCAGCGGTGCATTTTCCATCCCCGGCTCCTCCCCACCAGCTGCTGTCACAGCTCCTTCCGTGGTCGTCGCACCCACGTACCCCCCAACCTCTGCCTGATAGGCCGCGGCTTGCCCTGCCCCCCATAAATCGACAAGTGGGGGATGGGTGGGGGCAGGCAGGCTATGGATGGTGCTGTTGGGTGTGGCTTGCAGGGAGTGTGTGGTGCTTTGTAGCCTCTGCTCCAGGGACTGGAGGCGGAGAGTAACACACAATGACGCAATGCAATTAACAGAAGATTCAGTACAAAGTACCACACAGCAAGGACACAAAGTGTGATTAAGATTTATAAGTGAACTGGCCATTTTTTTGACATGAATAAAATATATGACAGAGATCTTAGCTGACCGTAACCTGTTGTTGCTGTTGCTGTTGCTGATACTGAAGTAGTTGCTGTTGCTGGTAATGCTGTATCTGCTGTAGCTGCTGCATTTGTTGTATTTGATTCTGTTGTTGTAGGTTGAACTGCTGCTGCTGCTGCTGCGACAGGAAGTGGGCTGTGCTTCCCTCACAGGAAGTCCCACCCGCCACGACGTAGGAACCAGCGGCAGGGGAGGCCACGCCCGAGGGCTCGTTGCTTATTGGCTCCCACGCGTCAGAAGATGAGAGACAGTAGAGGCCCTGGGATACGTACGTATGCGGCCACACTTCCGCGGAGGAGTGGTGCAACATCGGGTCTAAGAAAATGACACAAAGGAAAGAAAAGAAAGAGCTGTTATTTCCTCAGATTCACAAATGATAAAGAGGACTAATGTCAGTGTGGCCCCTGATACAGACTTGATTTGAGTGCAGTACACGCGTTTGCCATCTCGTAGCCTTGCGCTTATTAAGTTGTGTTAACGTCACAGTATATGACATTAAATGTGTAACCACAATGGCTCCGCCATTGTTTTTTTAATGGTGAAACATCATTCTCAGCATATCTGAGTCTGTAGATATGTTGTACTCTATGGAATACCAATGTGTAGGGAACAAGAAACAAACTGTATTGGTGGGAAATCTCTGGAACAAAGCCAAACAAAGCCAGTGTATGCTGGTGGAATTCATGTATATATATCCATGTGAATAATAGTACACTTGGGCATAGGTTACTTGAAGTATAATTATATAAACTTTAATTAGGCTTCAGATATGCTGAAATAAACCATAGTATACTATTTTCTTCACATGGGTATATATACTCCGATGTGTATTTGTGTTAGCATTTGTCTCACTATACTGATAAACAAGCAATTACTTGTTTAAACATAAACATGGCCAAAAATGATGCTTCATATTTAAACCAACTTCGAGTGTAAAAGATATTGGATGCCATTTCAACCAATCAGCTGCTTGCTCACTGAGACCTATCCCAGAGCCATGAATAGTTATCTGAAACTTTTTAGAAAATGGCAGATTCCTACAGCTCTTCTATTTATTTGACATGGTATTGATCCCAGTGTAAGCAAACATATCGTATTTGTGCTATGATTGGTGTTTCTTTTTACATGGACATCAACAGAAGGGCTCCAAACAGCCATCATCAATAGGAAACAACCACAATTAGAAACCATTCAAATTAATTTCCGCGTTGTTGAATCACAGGATATATTTGACAAATGACAAGGCTTTGTGCTCTCTGTAGCCAATAATCCAATTTCACTATAATCTTCCTTCAGACATGCTAATTAATAAATACTGGGTTGGTTTGGACTGCTGTGAGTTCTTTCATTGTGTACAGAAAGAAAGATTCATTCTTGAATAATGATAAATAATAATTTGTTATTGATTCATTTTCTCTCTGTATGATGCAAATCTTGCTATTTTGTTCCTCTCTTGCCTCCTCAACTTATTGCTGTGAATGAGAGTTCACAGTTGACCTTCCTGTCTAAATTAAATTAAATTAAATACCTTCTTTATCAAACACATGACACAAGCAGTCTTGCTGGGTGCTGTTGACTTGGCATTTTTCCCCTAAACAATCCCTATTCACACTCACAAGTTGTTTTTCTAGCAGCTAGATTAAAAAGTGGTTTATCATTCAATATGGACTGCACATTCTATCCTTGAAATTTTCACCATCTAAATAAAGGCTTTGGTTTTTGCACACATGCAAATGCCCATATGCATACAGTTAACAATTTGTTTTATTTCAGATGCTTTTTTATCTCCATCCATTTTGTTGCAGTGATAATTATCATTTTCATTAATGAGAATGACTAATAATAATAAACATTGTACAGTATGTTCTCAAAGCCAGGGGGCATCCCAATAGTACAGCTGTGGGGACAGCCATATTTGTAGTCCAATATGTTGGCTGCTGATACTCTCCTATGGAGTGGAAACATGGGCGGGGCTAAGGCTTCTGAAGAGTTTTTCGATGCAGATTTTCCAGATGGTAGATTTAACCACAATATTATGCAACAGAGAATCTCCTGGATTACAGAATGTTACGATATATTGATCTTATGGCCCTTAGTTAATAATGTTTCAACTTTGTTTTGGAGAAAATCATGTTTTTTGTTAGATCGGTATTTCAAATACTACAGTACCCATGAGCCTCAGCACCTGTTACTATGGTGAGAGCACGGGGCCAGAGCCTATGGCCAAAGCCCGTGGAATCATAAAATTCTAGGTAGTATCCTTGTTGTCTGGTCTAACTAACTGTACCTCAGCAAAATGGTGGACCTACAGAAAATTGTGATAGGATGATTCTTAATGGAATACTCCTCAGGGGTGGTAGTTTATGTATCTTCTAATATTGTTACGTACACAGTCTTGTACCCTTGCCTTTTTTCAATGAACCAAGGTCTTTTCTTTTCGCTATTGCAAATTTTTTGAGGGAGAGTTTTCATGCCCAGCCAACTTTGAGAAATGCCTGAACAGCTCTTCAAGTTGGGCTGACTAGGTAAAAAGTGAATGGAGTTTTTGCTTCCGGAACCTAAGCCCCTCAAAATAACCGTGCCCTTGTTTCCCCTTGATTAAACAAGCACACTGGAGCAACCATATTTGTAGTCCAGTACCTCAGCTGATGATGCTCACCTGATACCAGTTAACTGTAAACAAGCACACGGAACGTACATATTTGTAGTTGAGTACCTCGGCTGGTGATACTCTCCTGATTGGCCTCGCTGAGGTGAGCCACACTTCCCTGATTAGACCCCCGCGCTCAGGCTCTCCCCGTCCATGGAGGTCCAGGCCATCAGGGTTGCCTCGGAGATCGCAAACTGCTGCATGACTCCTGCAAGAGCATTGAGAGAGAAAGAGAGAGAGAAAGAGAGAGGAGAGAGAGAAAGAATCACTCTGTGGACTGGCCTGGGTTATTACACACATCCTGTGAGAGGGAGTGGTGAAAACAAGCTCAGTCTGAACTGATGAAAACACTGCTATAGAGCAAACTGCATGTGTCAGATTGAAACAGATGAAGGAATAAGGACGCATAGTTCGGAATCATGTATATATATATATCTATATATATATATATATATATATGTATATACAGTCTCATATACAGTATATATACATACTGTATATATTTAAATATATATATATATATATTAATTGATACTTTTGTATTAGGACGCCCTCACGTGTCCCTCACCGGCTGCAAAGCGTGCTTCCTTCTCCCCGTCGCTGAGGTCACTATAGGCATCATTCTCCAGCTTCCTCTCCCGCTCGCGATGCACGTTTTGTCTGGCTGTTGCTCCCTGACCCCACGGTCTGCATGCCCCAGCTCTGCCACTCAATCATGTGCGCGACGCGTCCCTGAGCCATCGCCGTGGGCTTCGTCACTTTGTCCTTCATGGAACGTGACACTCCTGAGTGTTTTTTTTGTTTGTGGATGGACAGAGCAGTGTAGGAGAGGGAGACGGAGGGCAGAGAAAGCAAGGGAAGGGTGGAGAAAAGTTAAAATATTTTTTTATACAACGGGATTACATGTCCCATGTCAGCTTTAGGGGGCTGGGGTGGCTGATATAAATGGCAATGTATTGTGGGTAATGAGGGTTTGGTTTTTGTCTGAGGATGATATGAAGTTTGGAAATCGTGGCTGTACTTCCCATATTCATGTAATGAGCTGATGGTGGTGGCTAATAGGAGTGGATGGAGTTGTTTGGTGATGAATGTAAAGTGAGCTTTGGCTTGTCGGCATTACGGTTCGCTAAGACGTAGGCTAAACTGCAACAAAATACAAAGCTATCTCCCCTCAGATCTGCAATCAGACATCTCTGCCCATTTACCCTACAGGACTATAAACAACTTAATATAAACAACTAAATTCTGTATTTGCTGCCTTGTTCCATAGCACCCTCAATGACATTCTGGTGAGAAATTGTCACTGATTAATTCTGACAATTCACCTAACCTTTGACCCCTGAACATCCCCTGCAGAATACGTGGCTGATGGCAGTGATGACTATGGATGAATATGGGTAATGCAACTTTGGGTTCACTGCAAATATTTCCACTGCACTGGACACTACATTACTACATTAACACTGGCACTACACTCAGAGACAAAACAAAATACAAAAAACAAAAACAATACATAAGCACTGACAGGTCGGACGCTACAATACACAATAAATTTACATGTAGAACAACAATTCACTACATTTCTCACCACTATTAACAACAAGCCATGTGAAGATGCTTTGTGGGTAGTGTATTTCTTTGTTTCTTTTGCATTTCATTGTTTCCATCAATGACCATGGCAGTCATTGACGTGTATTGTCAGTGAAGGTATGGAAATGATACAGGGTACCCACTAGGGGCCATGTTGGCTCCATCCTAACCTGATAAGCCTCATGGACTGAAGCCAACATGGGGTCAGTTTACCAGGCACAGGACAGACACACACCTGACACACCTGTCAGTGAGGACTTAGCCAGAGCCCCGATCCCATAGGCATTGGAGTTTCGTTTCAGGCGAGGAAGAATGGAGGTGGTGTCCTTTCCATAGAAAGCTGGAATAGTGGAGGATATTGATCGAGGGGTAATGGTTGAAAACATTCAGAGATAAGGAGAGGAGAGAGAGTATTGTAATACACAGGATGGGGAAATAGGGATGGGTACATTCGTAGGGAAGGAAATATTGAAGTTAAGAGGTGAGTTGATGAAAAAAGTTGTGTAGAAAAAGATTGAGGCAAGAAGAAGTAATGAGGAGAATGATCAACGGGGCAGAGAAAAGATTGAATGGGGAAGAAAGAAAGAGGCATCGGGTTAATATAGTACATTCAATTAGACAACCTTGACAGGAATACAAAGAGTGTGCCCATAAGTAGAAAGAAAATATGACATTTTCCACCACCATTTTGAAAAACCTGCCTCATCAGCACTGTAGTTGCATTATGGGAAGAGAAGTTTTTGATCTGCAAAGGGGTGAATATAGATATTTTGAGAGAGAAATAGAGATAGGTTAATACAGAATAACGGCACACTGACTGACTGTATCGAACATTACAGTACACCAAGTCTGTACTGTACTGAGCGAGAGAAAGAAAGAGGAATTGACAGGGAAAAAGGAGTGAGGATAAACGTAGGTTATCTAAGGTGTGCAAAAAAAAAACAATAAAGGGAGATGAAGGAATGATAATCACAAGGACTTACATTGATTCCTTCCCATGAAAATTCTGTACGCCCATGCTGAGAGAGGAGAGAGAGAGAGAGAGGGGGGGTGGGGGGGGGGGGGGGGGAGCAGAAGGAGCAGGGAGAGGAGGAGGAGCAGGAGGAGGAGGAGGAGGAGGAGGGAGACAAGGAGCAACAACAGAAGAATAGAAATAAAAGGAAGGAGTTGAAGAGCAGAAGAGGGGTAGTGGAGTTGTAATAGAAAGGGACAGATTTAACGGCATGCAAACAGTAAGAAGAGCAGAGAAGAGAAGAAGTAAACAGGTAGATAAAGTAGATAGAAACAGTTAGAAAAATAGAAGGGAAGTCAAGAGAAAAACAGAAGGTGAAGGACGGAGGCAGAGAAGGTGAAGTGACAGAGAGAGGAAGGGATTGAAAGACAGATCAGTTCATAGTTTATATAGCATGGTGAATATGCTCTACGTATTGGATCTCCTGTGATTTCTTCTATTAGTATCATGTACTGTCCTATCCCTGGAAACGGCCAGAGAAATTGTGATTGCAGTTTCATTGACGGAGACGGAGGCTGTCGTGTAGTACTTGACTGCACTACTGTTGATAATAATGCAGCGATAATTCAAATATTCTGCAATATGGATAAGAACTGTTTGTGTTATTCGGTCTTGTGTTTTTAATTGTGAGTTTTATTGCGTGTTGAAAACTAACCAGTAAGACTAATCTTATTTGTTCACAAATTACGTAATAAAAATTCAGGGTGGTGGTCAATTTTCAAAGTGTTAGACTGAAGCACTGAGGCTGGGGTGGTAAAATTATGCCAATTTGTTCTGTAGAACGCCACATTTTACCATGGAGGAATTATTGTTTATTATTATTTTTTATATCTCTTAAATATATATTTATTTTTTTACACTCTGAGCTTTCACACAGCTATGTACCTCTCCATTAAAAAATAACAAAAACAGAAAGAAGTGCACGATCAAATGGAAAGTATTCCCTGAGCCGGCTGCCACTTGCAAGCCCATGATTTAAAAAAAGATGAGCGGCAGTGAACTGACTACAAGGAACAACGGACGGGGGAAAAAACAAAATGGCAAAAAATAAAGAAGCAAAGAAGTTGATGCCTCTGCTTTTGGGATGCAGCGTTGCCTGGGTCAAGAAGAAAAGAAGGAGCGGTTTGGGTTGAGGTGGCAAAAGTAGCGGGAGATATGGGGCCAGCTTGGCTTCAGTAATGACTGTGGTTCTCGCAACACCAGCGCTTTAGTGTGGAGGCATCCTTGCGGGCTTAAGCCCTTGCTCGTCTCATCAGCAGCAGCAATGGCAAAGTCGTAGGCTTTCCGCAGGACTTGAGGCTCTTGTCATCTGTGAAACTGGAGTCTCTTTGTTGGACATCTTGGCTCAAAGATTCCCATGAACTTTGACGGTGAAGGCCTCACCACTGGAGCCGGGATGTCGCGGGCGCCGGCTTCTTGAAAGCAGGATGTGCTGTTGCGCAGTCAGAAGAGGATACCTAAAAGTAGCAATTAAACTGATTTACATAGAAAAGCCTGACCTACCTGTTCTCCATCTTTCTGTACTGGAACACCATCCGCCGCTAGGGAGAAAGAGAGAGGGGGGTGGGGGTAGAGCTGGGCTGTTAAAAACCATATTTAAAAAATTCCAAATGAATGAATCAGACAGTACAGGCAGGTCACAGTGTTTACATCTGATCAAATTGAATGTCACAGCACACTTGGTCTTCTCACGTTTACAGTAACTTCACATTGCATCTGAGTGAATTTGGTTTGGATTTGGTCGGTCAAAAAAAACAAGACCAAAAAAAAGCTGAACACCTACAGTATATTCTCAGAAATGAATTAATGAATTGTATCACATTTTAACTTACAGTCCGATCCTAATTATAACATGACTTAATTACAAAGATCCCTCTGTTAATTAAGTTTAAATACGGAATGGTCTCTGGGTAATGTTTTCAATCAGAGCACAGTCTCTTGAGACTACAGTTGGTAATTTGAAACAAAGGGAGGATGGATAAATTGAGTCTTTTCATTTTTTTTTTACTGATATTGACTTAAAAATGAACTTAGCGGATGCACTAGCACACCAAGTCCCCAACTGCCAGTGATACCCTGACACACTGACCCACTGATAATTCCAGTGTTTCTGCTCGTATTGTAATAACCATAATGGATGTAAATGAAGGAGGGGAACATGCTCAGCACCATGATCGCAGCATCCAATTCCCAGCGACTAAGGACAATGTCTATAATAGTGTCTGATCCTCCTGTCTGCCCTGCCCTGAACACCTTAAGTCATCTCAAGAACATACCGGTATAGAAACAGATCGGGTGTGGATTCTAAGCCATATTTTCCATATAAAAATGACTTTGGATGTATGCTGTCACAACTACCAGAGGAAATGCTTTTATGCTTTTTTTTAAAGGCAAAGTAACCATATTAGCACAACAAGAACTACAGGCCCATGCCCAACGCATGCCATATTGCTACAGTATCTCAGTGCACTATGTAAAATGTTGCCATTGTCCTAAAGAGGAGAGGCCACCAGTCATGTTTACAATTTCAAATAAAAAGTATTTATTTTACACAATTATTTTGATCAACACAAATCCAGCCCTCAACATACGGGTCAGGTTTGCAGTTTTTTAAAAATGGTTTTGTATACTACTAAATGTTTTTTGTATACGTTGTCCCTTGCTGAAATTTGTGGACATTAAGCTTTTGTTTTTCCATGAAAAATTAAAAAACAAAAATACAAAACATTAACAGACATCCAGAAAAATGTAAATGTGCTGATTATACAGTACATGATGATTTCATACCTTTTGAAAGGTAAGTCGATAAACTAATAGCCTACACAACCGTCTTGTACAGGTCGAAAGTAACCTATGTAGGTCTTATCTGTGGAGAAGGTGGCGCGATGACCACCAGCAGCGTTCTATAAAAGCAAGTAGAGCCTATTCTTGGCGAATAGAGCCACCACACGCATGCGTAATGACAAGCCACATGATCACGCGTGGTGAGCCAGCTCTGTCTCTTCTCTTGGGCTCTCCTCCCACACATAAGCCAACCCACTGGATACCAATTCAATTCAATTCAATTCAATTTTATTTGTATAGCGCTTTTTACAGAGAACTGTCACAAAGATGCTGCACAGGGAAACAGAAGGAAAATTAAGCAAAAAAAAAACAGGCCTTAGCCCCCAACCAGCAAAATGAGGTAAAAAAACTCCCCGGTAGGGGAGAAAAAACACTCAACAGTGGCGAGAAAAAACTCCCCAGTGGGAAGAAATCTCGGAAGGAACCTGGCTAGAGAGGGGGTGCCCATCCTTCACTGGCCGGCCCGGTTTAGACTAAAGGTGGACTGAATGGTAATAGTCAATTCAATCATCAGTTCAAAGGGGGCGGGGTGATGCATCTGGGACTCCGGTTGCGTGAAGTCGGGAGGATAAACCAAAGGAGGGGACAGGTCCGAAGCAGTCTGCAAACTCAGGGTGAGGGGCATAACTGGAGCAGTCTGCAAACTCAGGGTGAGGGGCATAACTGGAGCAGTCTGCAAACTCAGGGTGAGGGGCATAACTGGAGCAGTCTGCAAACTCAGGGTGAGGGGCATAACTGGAGCAGTCTGCAAACTCAGGGTGAGGGGCATAACTGGAGCAGTCTGCAAACTCAGGGTGAGGGGCATAACTGGAGCAGTCTGCAAACTCAGGGGGCACCCTGGGGGCATGCAGCACAGCGGCGCGAGAGACCCTGAGCGGCCGTGCGGAAGGAGGACCTTCATCGTCCTCCTGCTCAACCGGGATCGCCCTGACAGATTCACACAGTTCGGACACGGGATCGTCATCGAGCCTATCTTTTGTCATCCTCCAATGAACAGCGATTCTAGGGCACATACTGACACACACTGTCGTCCACCCTAACGCTAACTCAGTGGGAAGTCTGAGGCTTGACTCGTCTCGTCTTGGGTCCTCATGTCCGGATCCGAACGGAGAGAGCGGAAGATTGAGCGCAGATGACGGAAGATGCTGTGGGGTTAAAGTGCCAGTGCTGCTGCTGCTTTGCAGCATCTAGAGTACCATCAAGGTATCTCTATCTCTATATGTGGAAACAGTAGGCTATATTTACTTTAAATCTAATTATATAAACTTCCAACTAAACTTCAAAGCATGCTACTTATACAATAGTAGGCCATTACTTCAGCTACTATTTTTTTCACATGGGTCTGCTCTGGAAAAAATGGTTGCACAGGCTATAAATACATCAGTTAGCAGACATTCTAACCTGGAGCGACTTACAATGTAAGAGAACACAAGTGCATTCAGGTGTTAAGAGAGCAATAGTAGACTACCATACCATGACAACATTCCCAGACCAGCAAGTGTAACATCGGTAAAGCACAAATGCAAGTTAACTCGGCTAACTAAGAAACCACAGGCCTAGTATCATGTGCCCCTTAGTAAGACATTAGATAAGCATTGTTTAAATAGTATTATTATTGTATATAAAGTTTTAATCCACTGGTTCATCACTTACTATTTGGGTAAAACAAAAAGTGTAAGAACAACCTTTCGGTAGCATAATCTAAACTGCTGGCAGTCCTGCCAAATAACTGTTCCTTGACGATGGTGCTTATGTTAATCATCTCGATTGACTTACGGCTAATGATATCATTGTTATCAAATAATGCAAATTCAAATAACCCCATTTCCTTTGCACTGTTTCAACTTTTATAATCCCATTACCCATGCACACTCTCTCTCTTAATCTCTATCTCTCTCTCTCCCTCCCTCAGTCACTATCATAGGTCTCATGTGTCCAGCCCCAAAACCTCTCTCGTTTGCCCTCTCTGTCATAGTTACAATGTGTGTGTGTGTGTGTGTGTGTGTGCACGCATTTGTGTTTAAATCATTGGTCGATCAGTGTATCATTCAGCGGCTGTGTTGGTGTTTTTAGTCAGGGTATCGGTCAAGCAGCTTGTGTGTGAGTCAGTCAGTGTGTCAGTGAGTGATCAGTGTATCAGCTTGTGTGTGTGTGTGTGTGTGTGTGTGTGTCTGTCAGTCAGTCAGCACTTTTAATCAAATCAATAGCAGGGAATCCCTTTTGTAATGTAATATCATAAACACACTCAACAGAACAAGAAAGTGAGAGAGTTTAAACACAAACACGGAGGGGGGGGGGGGGGGGGGGGGGGGGTGATACAGGCTAACATTTTGGAGGCTCCTCTCCACAAACAAGAGCAGGTGGAGACGTGGACAGACCACTGAATACATTATTTCAATGGCGTAACATTTTGTTTACCACCCAGAAACTCTCCTTCACTTTCTCTGTCATATTGCAGTAAATAAGTGGCAATATTTGCAAAGTCAGCCAGAGGGAAAGCTACACGGCCACGATCACATTGGCTATCCATAGCAAAATTACAGCATCCTCACACCTTCATCCCCTACAGCAGTAAATTGCACACAATCTGTAAATACAAAAACAATTGGGTTGTGCCGTTGAAATAGTATTGTGGTCGCTGCTTTTATTAATATGTTTGTTTTCAAGATCTGGCTTCTTAATGCAATACAATAAACAGTGACTTATAAATGGCCACACATCTAGAAGCTCGAATTGTATTTGCGCCACTCTTTATTGTGACACTTTAGCAGATGACACTGGTAAAATAGGCATTCTCAGAAGGTAAATAGTTACGTGAGAACGTATTGAGAATCCTGGAAAAGCCACAGTTCAGTAGTACCGTCCTGCATAAATGTGTTGATATACAGCATGACGATAGCGAGCAGTAAAATCATGCCCTCCAAGGCTAAACGTAATATTCATATTACCCAGTGCCAGTTTTAGTAGAAGGGTATCTGCATTAAGATAAGTAGTGTGTATCTGTGACCTTGTGTTTTATAATTAGAGGTTACTATTGAAATGCATACCATAATAATATTATCTGACGAATTTACCTCATGCCTGAGTGTAAGGTGCATTCAAGTTAACAAATTCACAGTCCTCTATGCTTTTTTATTATTATTGTTGAACTATGAAGCCATATACTGCACAGCTCATAACACTGAGAATTACGTGTACAGTATGCAATAGCGCAGACGCACATGCAGCTCAGTCAATGTAATTTACCTTGAGGCTGCATGTTAATAATCTTCCGTTCAGCCGGTTGACTCTTTTCTCCACACCGAATACAATGATCACAGATCCCTGACCTACTGATATTGTAACGCTGCAGAGAATCGCTCTCTTCTGTTTATAAAATGCACCTCAATGTGCTCTCCCTTATTTCCAGCACAAAGGTATTTAACATAATTCTCTGTTACCTCAACTGTCCCATATTAACATCACAGCAGATAATGGAGCAGGAAGACACCTGACACCTGACTTAACCTCACTGTGCTGTAATCTATTCCATAGTAGGATTTACCTCCTTTTGTAGTTCTTTCATTGACAACTGACCTTACCCTTCTTATAAATGTACTTCTGTAATTCTATTTTAAAACATTTGCTACAGTACGTTACATGTCCATGGGTATCAATTTAATAGATTGTCATGTTCAAAGCAGAATGCATTGTTTCATCATATGTAATATATGAATATAATAAATCATGGATAAATGTAGCTCTACTACAAAGTGCTACAGTTTGCATCACAGCATCCACGGTTTACCAAAATGCCATGTTACCACATCATTACTGTGTCAATAATCAGTTTTTATTTATTATGGTTTTGCTTCAGCAGCAATAAATATGATTTTGGAAATTCAGGTCTTAATTTGTTTTAAACATTTTATAACCATATGGATGTATGTATGTTACAGTTTGGACAAAAATCCATGGAATTTACCGATTTACTTTGTGCAATAATGACATCAGGTATATATTAATACAATAGGATTCCTAATACACAATATTGTGAAATTTACTTATCTGTTACTTTAACTTAAATTCACTGTACTGCAGAATTGAGCTATAGCGTGCCATTGTTTACTTTCATAGACTTCTCAACACAGTTGGCATCAGTATCCTCTAATGTGTCGACACGGGTTGAATTTTGTATAGCTCTAACCTGAGTACCACACACAACTGCAAACAGTCATTTCCTCACGTACTCTCCTCCCTCTCCCCTGCTCTCTCTCTCTCTCTCTCCCAGCTCCCTCTGCAATAAGATTCAGCATGCCTCTCCACTCTGCTTTCCTTTCCATCCATCCCAACTGTCTGTCTCCATTTCTGCCTGCAACACGACACCATACAAACAACTCCAACAATAGAATTCCCCCTCTCTTCACTCTCTCCCCATCCATCGCTACCTGCAATCACTGTAAACAACCTCTAACACAATGTTGCAGTCTCCCTGTCTCCCTCTCCATCCCTCGGTTCTCTCCCTCCCACACTCACACACACACACACACACACACACACACACGCACATGCACCCACACACACGCGCGCAAACACACACACTCACACACACACACTGCCGTATACATAAATCTGAGAAAATAAATGCACATCGACACACCACAAAACACCCAGATTTCAACCCGTTAGGTCTGGGATATCTTGACCAGCGTTACGCTGTGCGCTACTTCACCGAGTCATGCAAATCTCCCCCTGAGCCGATTCCCCAAGTACGGCAAATGAGGATCGTTATCCAACACGGTATCCCTCAAACCCCACACTCCCTCCATAATGAGGTCCCTGTCAGCGTGAAACCCCTCTCCCATCTTCCCTGAAAGAGTAGCAAACAAGAGAAATCTTACTGAGGGTCCTGGAGCCGATACATCCCATGATTTTTTTACAAAGGCCCTGATAATAAGCAAGGAAGCGTTACCCTTTCACCATACATTCTCTCTCTTTCTCTTTCTCTCGCTCTCTCCCTCTCTCTCTCTCCGTTGCCCTCCCTCCCTTGCATTGAGATTCTCTCTCTCTCTCTCTCAGTGCAGCATTGGTGTATTGTAGCATCCAGTCAGTGAGCCAGTGTGTCTGGGTTAGAGAGAGAGAGAGGGAGGGATATGACTTAGAATAATAATAATAATAATAACAACAACAATAATAATAATAATAGTAGTAGTAGTAGTAGTAAATCATTTCTATGTTGATATGAATGTAATGTCTATACACTTAAAAACATTCTGTCATATTCATTATTGTATTTTTTTAAATTAATGTGAACATATACTATGGTTTTCTAACCATGAAAAGAAAATTACAATCATAAATTGCTTTAATGAGAATGTTGTTATGTGTTATGACATTAATTTATTTGGAGTAAATATGCTGTATTTTTATGTTGCTGCTGCATATTGTGTCAATATGAAAATGGGGGTTTTCTCTCTGTCTCCCTCTCTCGCACACTGTCTGTTTCACAATGCAGCACAGCTGTTTCCCACCCCTTTTTTTTCTACCCCTGTCCTTTCCACCCCTCCCTCTCCCCCTCTCTTTCTCTCTCTCTCTCTCTCTGGTTCATACACACCACACAAACATAATACACACCACACAAACATAATACACACGTCAATAGAAGAATCCTGGGACAGTGGTAACACCACAGAGTATTACTTCACCTCTGAAAAATTGAAAGTTCAGCCTCGTTTTACCCCATCTCTCTTTCTTTCTCTCTCTCTCTCCCTCTCTTTCTCCTTTAGTCTTGGTGACAGAAGACAATGAAAGGAATGGCAGCCTTATCTGCATATCTCTCTGTAACCACCATCTCATTTGACTTGGATATACACTTATTTACCTCTTTGCGTCACTGTTTTTATCGAGCCGAATGTGTACACCTCAGTGTCCATGTGCCTGCCTGCACTGAATTATATATGTATGTGTGCTGTTTCTATATGTGCTCCCTCTGCCAAACTATGCAGACAGAAACAGGCGGAGGGAGGGAGTCAATCATTTTTCCTTGAGTTCACACACACAGCGAGATGGAAAGAAAGGGAGGGAGAGGGGGACAGATGGAGAGGAAAAAGAAAGGGGGGAGGGATACGGGGAGAGGTGGAGAGAAAGAAAGACAGGGGGGCTTTGAGTCATGTTAAGCAGAGGTGAAGCTGAGATGCACAAATTAGTATTCTAGGAGAGAGGGAGGAGGGGCTAAGGGGGAGGGGGAGGGGATTGGGAAAGAGAAGAGGAACTGAGAAGATTTAGACAAGGGGAGACAGAAGGGGGGAGGGGTTAACATCGTATACACGCAATACATGGCTGAACATCACTGTATAACTCCCGCAAGTCCCGCGTGCTTACTTATTCTCCTACTATATATAGACATTTTGCTCTGTGTGTTTGTGTGTGTGTGTGTGAGGGAGAGAGAGAGAGAGAGTTGTGTGTGTGTGTGTGTGTGTGTGTGTGTGTGTGTGTGTGTGTGTGTGTGTTTTAGTTTATGTGTGGTGCACAGCTTGCATTGGAAAAAGGAGGAGAAAAAAAAAGCTTACAGTGAGCATGAGGTTTAAACACAGCATTTACACTCTGACTGACCACACTGGACACCGCAGCGTAAATAACGCTGACACTGATAAAGAGAGAGAAGGCCACACCTCTAACCACTGGCACATCCCACAAGCGCCTCCATCGCAAAGATCAATCTGACAAGCCGGTCTGTTCCTCCACATTTTAGTGGGGGGCGGAGATTGCTGGGGGTTAGTCCCTTTCCACCGTGAAGTGAGAATCCCTCACCCAAGGCTATTAGATTACACATGGCCCCAGTCCTGGATCCAGAGCTATTCCCTCTCTAATCTCTCTAATTGGTCAGTGTTGCAGCAATGCCTAGCCCTGAGCCTAACTCTGCACAGTTCAAGGAAAAATATGTTTAACCCATCAGAGTATCAGGTTAAAAAGAAAAAAAGCACTAAGCTTAAACACAAAAGGGAGATGTGGACTGGGCCTGGGCCTGGGATGGCAGTCAGGGACACTGCTGGTCCTCCATCGATCTAATGCCGGTCTGAGGAATGGGTATAGCTGACTTACCCATAGCTTACTGTGTGTACTATATTCAATGTTCATTACTCGGGATAGCGGCTACATTTTGAGAAGGATGTGCTTTGTCTGGTCTGTTTTGCTTAAGTGACTTTCGTTATGCACTTATTGAACGTCGCTTTGGATAAAAGAGTCTGCCAAATGTAATGTACTGAATGGGCGTAGCTGAATCTGGCACCTCCCTCTCTTCTCCTCAGACGCAGGAAGGAGCATTGTGTTCCTAAAAAAAAAATAGGTGACTAAAATCACAGACCCTCTAATCCTGGCCTTTCTCTCAAGGGGGAGAGAGAGGATTGAGGCGAATGCACAAAGCAAGCCTGTGTATAGCTAGTGTCCCAATGCGCAGATTGTTATTGTTAGGAACTTGGAGCACATAGGTGTCGAGTCGTAACGTTGCGGTGCGCGGATATTAACTTCCGTCACTTGTTTTTTACGTTTGTTTGTATTTGCTCCGGCGGCCTCCATTTCCTTTCCTCATACCCCTTTGCTTTTTTACTCGTCTCCGTCATCTTGTGTGCCCATTTGTGGCTCAGCTTGTGTGTTCCGCATTAATGCCTCACGTTGCTACCCCACAGGACGACAACGGTTCCCTCTCTACCAACCCACAGGCCCACCTCAGAGCGACACGGGGCTTTAATGACCCGATTGAATGAATGGATGCTTCACAGGATCCATTAACCCCTTTTTTACCCTCAGACATAGAGTACCCCGCCTTATCCCAAGGGAGTGCTGCCCTAGAGGACTAGAGATGTTGTCTAACCCTGATGTAACGCTCTCCTGGCGCCGCTTGCTCCTTTGGGAAGGGGGGAGGGCTGGGGGAGGCTGGTCGGGAAGGTACGCCGTTTTATTAAGGAAGGGGAGGAGTTGTTTAGGTTAGGCCTGCTCTGTTTACTCCTTTGCTGCCTCTTTGCTCTTGTACAACGCCTGGTTTATATTGCGCGTCGCGCTGCACTGCAGAACTTGTCGCTCCTGGTGTGGAAGCTAACCTTGCGTTTAGCGATAAAGTCAGGAGGACCGACGGGGGGGGTGCAGGCTCTGTGACTCAGGGCGGACAGTGTCGTGCAGTGGGGATTGGGGCGAGGGAAAGGGGCCAGAATGGAGGGCCAATGCGGTAGCTAGCGTGGGTTGCTAGGGCTAGCCGGGGCACCACAGTAAATTTCCACTTATGGCAGGACAGGAAGAGGGGTAAAAAGCCGTATGAGCCAGGAGATCTCAGCTCTCTTCAATAATTCAAAGCTCCATCATTTATTCCCGCTCCCATGCTCACGTTCCCTCTCCCCCTTTTATCGCCTCACCCTCCACATCTGTTTCACCTTCATGCTGTGGCGGTATCTGTCTGCGCTCCTCTGTCTGTCGCTTTCAGTGATTCTCTCCGATTCCCTACACGTCTGTGTCTGTCTCTCTTCCCCTCTCCACATCTATATCTGTATCTACATGTTTACCCCAAACGTCACTGTCTACCTGTGTGTTTCCCTATTTGCCAGATCAGTAATTTCCCCATAGGCTCTGGATGTGCGATACCTCCGAGAGTGTCAAACACTGACATCTACTGGACAATTGATAAATGACAGCATAGTTCAATAATGCCATATCAGGGCGGTCATGTTTGAGTGAATCATGCCGTGAAAATCCTGCACGGATTCACTGGCTTCATATCATCCAGCTGGCTTATCCCATTCACCATGCCCACTATATCCGCTGATAGACACACCATATATGGATAGATGAATCTGCACATACAGTTGTATGCAAGTGCAACACAGCACCCAGAAACATGGACAATAACATTAGCCTGCTGACCATGAACATCAGCGGGATTACGATCATCCAACTACTAAATACATCTAGGATATAAGATTTATTATCTAAATCTAGGATATAAGATTTATTTAGCAGTTGGATGACTTGCTGATGTTCATAGCTCTTAAAAAACATCTGTGGTTTATTCTGATATTAACAAAATGTCATCCATAACTGTGTGGCGCGCGTGCGGTGTGCGCTTGTGTCTCTGTGCGCACACATATCTGCGCTGCAATGTAAGCGTATGCCCGTATAGGGTACAGTAAGCTAGAAACCATTTGCGTGTAACCCACTCCATGAATCAGACTGGAAACAATGCAAAGATCAGGGTATAAACTTTACTGCAAGTTCTGAGCAAATAATGACTCACATACCAAGGGGGAGGGGGAGGGAGGGGGCTGTTCATACCCAGCTTGGCTGCATTCCAGGCCCGTTGGCTCTGACTACAGGCCCCTCCCTCCACCTACATGCTTCCTCGCGACCCCTCCCACTCCCTCTCGGCAGACTGTGAACTCCTTTTATCAGCCACACTGTGGAAGAGACCCCTGTGCCCCTCCATGCTCTCCCCATGTTAAAGAGTTCCCCACCACTGCCTCCGGACTCTCCTCGGCTATGAGAGATGTTCGTTCGTCCCGTCCTGTGGGCGAAACGCACTGCTGCTCAAATGATCTTAATCCCGAGGCTTTTACCTGAGTCATGTAAATAACGGCAACAGGCAACAGGGCAGGACTAGATTTAGGCTTCACCCATGAAGTTATGCAATGACCAAAATTCTCCATGTGGTTGACATTATGTTAAAATTAGATTGAAATGGCAAAATATTTAAGGGCCAGCGCATAGTGTTGAAGCTTAGGCGTGCGTGGGACTCGCCTAAATTATCCGACTTTCAGATCAGTGCATTTCCAAGTTAGCAGATGTGCAGGATGGGTGGAATGACCTCCCCTCATTGTGACATACTGAGTGTCATATCCTCATCGGCGGTACAGTGAGGAAGCGGTAAGCTAACACACTGTATTAAGTCATCACAGGAACCGCCTTTTTGGTTGGATGGGCATACCACAGGGGCAGAATAACATAAAAAATCATATAAATGCACTTTATTATGAGTGAAGAAAAGGGTAATGAGTATAAATAATAATTGAATAATATTTGATTGTGGTGGAATGGAGTGTTCTGCTATTTATAAAACTGAGTGCCGTGTTGCCTCTGATCACAGCACAGGTTAAAAAAAAGAAAGAAAAAAAGTGTTACTTTTGCAATGCAACGAGTTGGCGGTTCAAAAGACTTAAAGGTATGAGTGGAAAAATTATAATGGATGTGGAATTGATTCTAGTCTATAAACACTGGGTAATGTCCGTTCTCTCTTCTCTCAACCATTTTAAAGTCTGTATCTAATCAACCCCTACCTACATTATCTCTCCTTCCCCCCCCCCCCCCCCCCCTCTCTCTCTTGCTCTCTCTCTCTCTTTCTCTCTCTGGCCTTACAAGGAAAAGCAGACAGTGTTGATGTCATAGAATGAAGAATGTTGCAAGAATCCAGAGGAGAGAGAGAGAGAGAGAGAGAGAAAGAGAGAGAGAGTGAGTGAGAGAGATGTGTTTACACAGTAATATACATGTCTTGAGCAAAAGTCAAACGAGAGTGAACTTGTTTGGAAGGATTGTGTCATTCCTTTCAGGGGGAGAGTCAGGGAGGGGGGAGGATCCAACAGCTGTGGAGGAACTGAAAGAGGGAGAGAAAAAAAGTTAACACCATATATACACGTTGAGAGAGTGGAATGGACTCGAGAGTACATTAGCTACTTCTGACAGAAAGAAAGAAAAGAGTAAGAAGGAGTGAGAGGGGAGGGTCCTAATTCTTTTTCTTCCTTGTGTTTTACAACTGAAGAATAAGGCAGGTAAGAAAGGTTCATTGTTATGATAGTTGGTGTAAGTGACTGGGTGATATCAGTTTTGGTACGAACACTTGAACTTATTTCACCAAGGGTTTTTATATTTATTTTTAAGAGTATTATAATCTAGATGTTTAAGTAGAATAAGAGTATAAGAAAAAGCATATGTCTGCCTTCTTTCAGAAATGACCAACTTTTTAGTAATTCCGTTTTAGTCCGGCAAACATATTGAGTTAATTCGCATCAATAAAAATGTATTAATTCGGTTACCTGCTGCAACCGTATGTCTGGTTTAGCTAAGATACACCATAGAAGTCATTTTTCCTCTTTGAGTGGACACTTCTGGTCCACTACCTATGAGAGAAACACGTTTACAATATGATAGACAGAACCTGACCGGATGGGGGCGGGCCTTAGTTAGGAGCGGCACCGCAAACAAATGCGGATATTCGGAACCAAGGTCCGGAAGTTTGTCACTTTAACAGGAAAAAAAAAGTTGGGTTCCCTGCAAAGGAGAAGATACCGTTAGACTGAAAAAACCGCAAGCAAGCTTCCTACACATAACGAAAGAGAAGAGGGGGGAGGGAGGTACGAAGAAGTGCACATTGGGCACATACTGTGAATATTTTAGGTCTTAGCTTGGTAGATTTGGTACTGTAGCTATTTCGCTAGCTAGGCTCAAGTGAGTGATTTCCCATTTAGCTAACGTTAGCAGGCTAGTTTCATGTTATAATTTGCCAGCTAGGGAGTCTGATAGCTACAATGTTTGCATTATGTTTTTAGCCATGCTCTCTTTTTAAATAGTAATCTTGATAGCTAATACTAGCTCCCAATACCACATTCTGTTTCTTCTCCAGCTAAGGTTAGTTACAGTAACGTTAACCTACAGGCAGATTGCAGTAATTAGGCTACAGCAGCAGAAATGACTCTAGCTAGCTAACGTTACAGTTATTTTTCCACTGTCATTGTCGCTAGATCGGTGATGTGAACGCGAGTCTTTGTTGTTAACTAATGTAGCTAACAACGTTTAATGATTGTCATTTAATTGGTACGCTAGCAAATCTGCTGTAATTACATGGTGAGACTGGCGATAGGAACAATACAACTGGCCAAGTCTGATCGCCAGAGGGAAAGCATTAGCTAGCGAGCTAACGATGCTAGTTCTAGCGTGTTTGTATTGCGTTTGTGGTTGTTGTCATGGTATTTATTTTGTGGATGCTGCGAAAATCTCCCCATCCGCTTCACTATTGACTGCCTCTGTCTGTGTTAGGCCGGTTGATGACTTGTAAGTCTTAGTTTCAGCCATTCCACGTGAATGTTAGCCAACTAGTTGGATCTGATGAAGAAACTTTATTAAGGAAACTGCACAATTTAAAAAATGTTGCTTTATTTTGAGGCAAAACCCTGACTCAAAACTCGTTTCTGTTTGAGTTTTTTTTTTTAAAGTTAATGTTACGTTATCTTAATCTGTCCTATCAAACAAGAATTTTCATCGTAGCTAGTTAAATACACAAACCACCAGTTAGCCCTGATCTTACATTCCATTGTCATTGTCCAAAAGCGGAATTTAGTATTAGATCGGTGGAAATCTAAGGCTGTGAATACTGCATGAGCCCAATTATGGTAAAAAGACATTTGCTTTCAAAGGATTTTGAGTCGGTAAATGTGAAATAGCTTTTAATTCCTCTGTCATGTGTATAGACACGAACGTGTCCCTCGGGATATGGGCGGAGTCGTGGTGGACAAGACTGAGGCTCCAATGTAGATTTTTTTGGGGAAAATGTGTGTTGAGGGTATTTATGGTTGTTGCCAGTTGTGTGTTTGGACCCGAAATAAGGCTGGCCCTCATTATAATTCCAATCATCGTGGCCTGGTTTACATGAAACAGCGAGTCTGATGTTGATGATTTGAAATACTGACTTGACTTGTAGTATGTAATGGGTGTGGTTTTATGGATTGCAGATTTCTGCATCGATTTGCTTCTCAGAACCCCCCATTTTTATGTTTTTGGAGCATAATCTTCTCTTAGAAACTGTATTTTATTTTTCCTTTCCTTTTCCTTTTTTCAGTTGTAAAGTTAGATATACATTTTTTTTACTGTCCCCACTGAACTCTTTTCTTCCCCCTCCCCATGCTGTGTTAGCTTGTAGAGCTGGGGTGGGCAATTCCGGTTATGGAGGGCCAGTGTGTATGCAGGTTTATGTTTCCACCAATTACCCTGGCTAAATGAGAGGATGCTGTATACACCAACACTGGGTCACTCCTAGATTAGATCACAGTAAAATTTATATAATAAAACATAGATATAATCTACGAGTGAACTCGACTCGGGTGAAAATGAGGGTATTTCCCTCAATGTGTCACCCAGATATAAATAAAGGTTTGGTTTAGATGTTTCGTATAGGGAAACAAGAGTAGTCTGTCATTCATGCGCTTATCAAGAAATGCAGCTGAAATGTTAAACGGCGTAAATGTCAGCTAATTAGGTAATTAAGGCAAGAAGTTGGTACGAAAACCAGAAACGGATACGGCCCTTGTTGCCCACCCCTGTTTTAGGACTTATTCACAGTTTTCAATCAGATGCACAGATTTTTCACATTACCATGCCTGACTTTAGAACATTACATTATTAAGTGAATACAGTGTTGTTAATGCCCTGGGAAGCTGCTTTCCCCAGAAAGAGGTGTGTGCTGCGTTGATCTGTAGCCTCAGGGTGTCAGTAAGCAGTAAGCGCCGGTATTTAAAGAACAAAGACCAGAACAACTGCTTATTTGTCCTTGTCACTTTATATTCCGCATTTGATGTGCTCTCATTCCAGTGTTGCCAAGTTTTCAGATTAGTTTGCAGACTTTATTCTTCTGATTTCTTTTGGTTTTAATAAAGACAAGGAAGTACCATAAAGTTCTCCTTGAAGATCAATGTTTTTTTTAATCCTAAAATGCTCTATTGTATGGTTCTCGGGTGATGTAATGGCGGAGATGTAAGAAGATAGCTGTGAAATGCGTGCCACAAACTCTGTGCAAAGTCAAATCGGTAGCAGAAGGCTTACTGAGCAGTGCCTCCAGCTAAAATGCAACTCCCTGGCTGCAGCGACGCACCCCGTGGTCTGTCAGCGTTTCCTGGCTGCAGCCTCCGTTGGGAGCGACGTACAGTTCTCCTGCACAGCGACTGCAGTGGCTGTGGAAACATGCAGGTCTGAGGACGCACGTGCTGGTTTGCTCTCTCCAGAATTTAACCAGGGCATTGCAGTAATTAGACGTACCCATAAAAACAACTTAACATTCCAAATTAATTTTCAAATAGAGGGGATCGAAAGATGTTCAAAAAAGAAAGGGAATACTGAAATTAGCAATGCTGTGGCGTAAAACCTTTTTTTTTATTTTATTTTTTTACCCTGGTCAGTCATATGCAAAATGTAGGTTATTGAAGATTATTAATAGAACTTCCTGCCTCTACCACTCAGATGAACCGTCAGTGCTCTAGAGACCTACTGCAGCACATCGTAATTATTTTTAGACAGCTATCAAGCGTACTGACAAACAACAGCACATTTGCGCTGCGCATTGAGATCACCTGGCCAAGGCTACATTTCACACCCTGTGTATCATGTGTAGCACACATGCAGTTATCGAAAAATTCAATAATAATAATAATAAACTTTATTTATATAGCACCTTTCATATCATAAAATGCAGCTCAAAGTGCTTTACAAGAGCAACAATAGAAATAAATGACACAGGTCTTAAGATAAGATAAAAAATTTAAAAAAGATAATAAAAATTGATAATGATAATAGTAGAAATTAAATAAATTAAAAAAAATAATAATAATAATAGTAAAAATAAAATTTATAAAGATAAAGAAAATAATAATAGTAATAAAATAAATTGATAATGATAAAAAACAATCCTAAGATATAAAAAGCATAAAACAAGTATAAGAAATATAAAACAAATATAACACAATAACAATGGTGTTAAAAAAAATAAAAGGTTGAATTAATTAAAAGCAAGAACATAAAAATGGTTTTTGAGCTGTTTCTTAAAACTATCAACAGAGGCTGCTTCACCATACTTTTTGTAATTCATTTTTGGGGCATTGAGCAAGCCAGCACTAGACGATCTAAGGGAACGGTTTGGAACATACTTAGATAAGCAATCACAGAGGTATGAAGGTGCTAAACCATTTAGGGCCTTATAAACAAGTAAAATAATTTTAAAATCAATCCTCAATGCCCCCTCATCGTCTGACAGGAAAATGTCCTGGAGCTCATTCTTGTCTAAGTGATATCATAATGTGGGCCGTAATCTCGTCTGTCCTGAAATAGTTTTAGTATAGGAGAGGGCGGTGAGCTGGATGGCAGTGTGTGAATGTAGGCCTGCAGGTATTCATTCTCCAGGAACCATGGCTCTTCTCCTATAATGTTCATTCTGCAGCCTTGCCCTCCCTTTTCAAAGAAATTCATTGGAACTTTTCACTATGTCATGGGTACTTGAATTTGAAAGGTGAATATTTCGGATAGGGGACTCCTTTGACACTGTCCATAAATAGCCTATGTGGTGCACATTATAGTAGCTTATAGTGTTTATATATTCCTTTATGTACCAGTGAGTGATCTATTTTAGGCCTCCACCCATACATTCATATCTGTATTTGTACCATATATATGGGTAGTGTCAAAAAGTTACCCTTTCCGAAATATTCACTTTTAGGTAACCACTAGCCTGCATAATGAAACATTTTGGTCCAATATTCTTAACAGAAACCCTTATTCAGCAAACTTACAAAGTGGTTCACATCGCTGCTAGTATGTGAAAAGTGCTTCATACGTTTTTCATATTTCATACTGTAAAGTGATTGTTATTGTATGCCATAAATCAATGCTAAACCCAGGAAGCAAAGCTTGAATCTTGAAGCTACGAACACAGTTCCTTAATTCCACATAAATTACTGACCAGCCCTCTTGACTTCAGATTGGCAGTGTGTAGTCACAGCATGTTTAAATGCACAGCACACATATTTATGTAGTGTGGCATCAACATGACAAAAAAAGCAACTTCAGTGCTGGACTTCATATTTGAAGGAACGGCCATGGACTTTATATTAGCAAGCTGCCATTATAGATGAGGACCGTCTTTTCTTTAATCTCACCAGTTTCTCACAACCCTTTTGTTGGTTTTGGTTGAGCATAGATAAGAAAACTCACAACGAGGAAAAAATAAGAAGCTTCTTGACCCTAATGTGGACATACGCAGATGCTTTGCAGAAATATTGCATAATTTTTGTTTTACGGTCCTGGAGTGACTTTGCAAAACAACTGGAACGGTGAAAGATACTGTACCATTACTTTATATGGCTTATGAACCCATGTAACAAGCTGAGGATGGATTATCAGCTCATTGGCGTGCAGTGGAGGAACAGAGGTAGACAGAGGTGTGGTTTCGAAAGCTTTGTATGGATGGTTTTGCTTCAGCTTCAGAAGTTGTTGACGTACTGAAATCATGCTCCCATCTGCCTCGATTGCTCCACTGGGAGTGGAAATTTGGACTCGTTTCCTTCATGAAAACGTAAATGGAAGCATTTCAAAAAATCTGGCTGGAGAAAAAAACAATTCAGCCTGACCTGTTTATTTTTCCACTAACTTTAAGTTGTAGTGTGCTCAGCTCACGGATGATCAAGCAACCGAAATGAATACCCCACAGAAAGTCGACTGATTAGGATTCAGGTATTTTCCAGTGATAACTGACCAAATCCTTGCAGACGACTGGACATTTGCAGTCTTACTTCTCCACCCAGACTAAACTGCAGAGTAACACCACTTTAATGTTCTGAGCCATGCCTGTACGTTACCTTGATTCCATGTGATGTTTTTTCAGCTACTTCTGGAAGTTATCTCATCAGTAAACCCTCAAAAATTGCCTTTTTTGGATTTGGATCTCTATTTCCTGGTGAAATCCTGTGGGACGGTCTGGTTTCATGCGCTTCTCTTGTTATTCACTACATTAGAACAGGCATCTAAATAGAAGAAGAATAATGTCCAGTTTCACATGAGCTGTTGTGTTTATGTAGAAAAATAGCAGTCTGGAAATGTAGTCGTCTTATCCATATATATTAAATAGTCGTACAGCATTTGTGGTGTAAGGCTGTAGAAACAAATGTAATGGAATCCAGAATACAGAAGGTTCAGGTTAAGGTGTTTAATTTGTATCCTATATCTAGCTAGTTCATTTATACAGTTAGGTCCATAAGTATTTGGACAGTGACACAATTTTTGTTGTTTTGGCTCTGTACTCCAGCACATTGGATTTGAAATTGAACAGTGACTATGTGGTTGAAGTGCAGACTTTCAGCTTCAATTTCAGGGTTTTTACGTCCATATCGGGTGAACAGTGTAGCAATTGTAGCCATTTTTATACACAGCCCCCCATTTTAGGGGACCAAAAGTAATTGGACAAATTAACATAAACTTTAATAAAGTTATCATATTTAATATTTGGTTGCATATCCTTTGCATTTCATGACTTCCTGATGTCTGTGACCCAACAACATCAAAAGACTCTTGATATCCTATTTTCAGGTACTCTTACACACAATACTATAACCTCTCTGCATTTGAATTGATCTTTATGGTGGGACTAGATTAAGCTGTAAATTGCATGGGAATAGTATGGAACACATGGTTGATTAAATGGCTGTGAGTCACCAAGGGCCTGAGGTATCAAACGAGCCTCAAACCATCACTCTGCTGCCAGATATGCAGTAGATATGGATGGATCACTTTAAAGGGATAGTTCGGAATTTTGGACATAATGTCTCAATTACGACTTAGCCATGATGTAGTTGATTGATGGAAACCATTTTCAGCTAATGCCATGCTGTCCCTTCTTTTGGACATACACACGTTGCTAATGCTAGCGCAACTCTAAGGTAACCGGTAGCATCCACTACCAAACGCACTAAAACACTCCACAGTGCACCCAAAGCAAATAAAATACGACGACAGTCTATCGGGGTTATTTTAAGTGTTTATACCATCATTTTTGAAGTCAAACTCATTGAATCCTTTACTTTGTGCTGACCTATATTCTCTGTGTAAGTACGGCGGCGGAGCGAACGTGGCCATTGCAACTTGTTGCTCTTCTTTGTTGTTGTAGTCGACCTGTACCGGCACTACATTCGTAGGTAACGTAAAGTATCGCTCCGCCGCCGTACTTCCACAGAGAATATAGACTGTCTTCGTATTTTATTTGCTTTTGGTGCACTGTGGAGTGTTTAAGTGCGTTTGGTAGTGGATGCTACCGGTTACCATAGAGTTGCGCTAGCATTAGCAACGTGTGTATGTCCAAAAGAAGGGACAGCATGGCATTAGCTGAAAATGGTTTCCATCAATCAACTACATCATGGGTAAGTCGTAATTGAGACATTATGTCCAAAATTCTGAACTATCCCTTTAAGGGTTGTTTCTCCTGACCTATTTTCCTATTGAACTCTATGGAAAAATGAGTCAGGAGAAACAACCCTTAAAGTGATCCATCCATATCTACTGCATATCTGGCCGCAGAGTGATGTTTGAGGCTCCTTTGATACCTCAGGCCCTTGGTAACTCACTGCCATTTAGCCAACCATGTGTTTCATACTATTCCCATGTAATTTACAGCTTAATCTAGTCCCGTCCCCCAATTCCCATAGAGATCCATTCAAATGCAGAGATTACAGTATTGCGTGTAAAAGTACCTGAAAATAAGATATCAAGAGTCTTTTGATGTTGTTGGGTCACAGACATCAGAAGTCATGACATGCAAAGGATATCTGACCAAATATTAAATATGATAACTTTATTAAAGTTTATGTTAATTTGTCCAATTACTTTTGGTCCCCTAAAATGGGGGGGCTATGTATAAAAAATGGCTACAATTGCTACCCTGTTCACCCGATATGGACGTAAAAAACCCTGAAATTAAAGCTGAAAGTCTGCACTTTAACCTCATAGTCACTGTTCCATTTCAAATCCAATGTGCTGGAGTACAGAGCCAAAACAACACAAATTGTGTCACTGTCCAAATACTTATGGACCTCACTGTATATCTGGCAAACAAGCAAGGATAGAACTTTATTGTTTCTCCAGTTAAGCAATTTATTAAAAGGACATTGTACCATAGACTGTATAAAAATGCATTGTACCTGTTTTCATCCTAGAAATTAAATAATTAACTTGCTTGGCTATTACTTTTTACCTGTCAGTATTAGCCATCCGATTAAAGTGTCGCCTTTTAAAACATTTTTTTTTGTATTTTACAGTACGTGGTCATCTCTGGCTAGTTTCATATCAATCGCTCTGTTTATTATGTAGGGTAGATTCTTCGCTGAATTTCAACCCGATGACATCATCAAAGACCTATAAGTACTCCCTGACCTACAGCTGCTGTCATATATCACACCTTTTTGCCTCATAATAACTGCAGGCATTGTGTGAAGAAAATAAGATGTCTTTAGGACCTGCTCATTAATGACGGGCTGCTATGTGGAGGTTGAGCAACAGGGTAAATTTACTCTTTTGAGGATGTGGTAGCTTGTTCTTGTACAGAAATACATATTGTTCTCATCTGTTTCTTAGAGTGTAATCTTTGTGCAGATACAGTCAGGAACCTGAAATCTTGTCCAATTTATGCATAAAGAATGTTGGGGGATTTCAGACGTTTGGAAAGAGTTTGATGACTCATTTCATAAGTGTTCCATCAACTTGGGGTTAACTGTCCCCCGCATATCTGATAGGGTTGACTCGCTGCTTGGCAACAATGCAGCCTGCTGTCTTAAGGATATTGAATGGAAGTTTTATATTTAATGGGTTTATGTTTTATATTTTTATGTGAGGGTCTTAGACAAAAAGACATGCATGCAGACATTTTGACTCGCAAGTTTCAGTTTAAAGTCACCAATAGGTTGTTTTGTTATAATGCTTACCATTAACCATAATAAATAAACAAATAAATGGCACTTCATATGTGATGCATAAGCTTTCGACCTTATACTCAGGGGTTCCGCCAGGGATTTTTGGTCCCCGTGAAAAGATCTCACATTGGGCCCCACCACCACGTCCCCACCATAACGTTTTGAGGCCCCTTGTCAGTCAGGGCCCTTGGAATCATCCTAACCGTCCCCATATGACGCTTCTGCTTATGATTATTGATGATTGATTATTGGGAGAAATCAGCCGACATGCATAATGAAGGCACATCTGCATGCCTTCAAGTGCAGTTAGTATAATGGGAACATGGCCATGCTCATTAAAGTGCACATAGACATTTAGCAACATGTTTACTGCCTTTTACTATGTCAGCTATTGAGAGAAAGCTATACCATTGCTAACATGAGCTGTCTGGCTTTCTTGGGAGCAATCAGATGGAGCGAATAGTTATAAGCAGGCATTGTCAACCTGTTCTGCATAGCCAAGCTAGACAGGTGACGTAGGCCAATTACAAAATGTCTAGACAGGACTGAGGTGAAATCAATTAAATATTTATTTGAGGACACCTTGAAAATGGTAGTATTTAATATTTTATTATGTAGAAGTTGATGACAAACGTGTGTATGCCGAAAGTAATTGCATACCACAATTAGAGGCGTAGAATGGGAGAGCCTGCTCTATGTGTGAATAAGACGGTGTCACTTCAATTCATGCTCGCAGTCGATTCATGGTCACACTGTGTTTTTGAAGGTGATGTGAATTCAGCTGCAGTTGGCAGCGTGTGTAGGTGCATCTAGAACCAACCGGTCACCTCCTGCTGCCCCACCATCACACAACTCTCAGTGTGTGATTGGGTATTAACCTTCTGACCTCACACTGTCCAGTGGCCAGTACCCCTCTATTTATGGATATGAATATGCATTTATTATGAGCTCCAAACGGAAATTTACTGAAAGTTGCGGGAAAGGGTGAATGCTTTTGTACTGAAAGTGATAATGTTTCCTAGTCTTTAAAGACTGAACCCTGAGTCAGAGTTCTGACTTCAAGAGCATTAGCAATTTCATAATGTCTGCTTCATCTTCAACATCCATAAAACATGTTTTGTTGAAACTGATGTAGGTCTAATCTTATGAACCTTGAACTTGGACCCTTATTTCTGAGTGTTGGTATCTTGTGGAATGCACCGTGTTTTTTAACAATATGAACATTTTATTAACGGAAACCTGGCTGTACGTCACCAAGGGGGAAAAGCACATCAAGTCTGAACTGCCAAAGTGCATTTCCATGGTTACAAGCCTTTCAAAACTCAAACTTAAGATTATACTGTATGCAGATCTTGGTCACACGCCATGCTACAGTAGCTAGCAGGTGCCAGAAAGTAATAAGGTTAGCTTGAGAAATATGGCCTAAAATATCAGCTCTTTTTAAGAGAAAATGTGTGGTAAAATAGGAATCAAACAACATCATTTTTGAAAATATTTAATTAATAATGGGTTGATTTGAGGCTGTTCGACAGCCCTTAGGCTATGACCATACAGGAAAATGTGGGAGATTGGGTAACTGATAGGCAGCTTTGCCTGATGTGACAAGATTTTCATTTAAGCTGTGCTGAGATGCAAATTGCATAACTACAAAAGTAGAAATACTTGTTTTGGTGCTAAAGCAGAGTCGGCCTTGGTGTCATGGAAACAAGATAGGCGAATAGATCCGATACCCGCCGATTTACCTTTTGCTCTTCTCTTTCTCTCCAGAACTTAAAAACAAAACAAAATGGCTGACTCCAGCAGCAGCAAACCAGTTGTGGTGACTTCCTCCCTCTCCCTCAAGGTTACCGCCCCCTCTTTCTACAATCAGCCTAAAAAGTTTGCCTCGGTCGCACCGCCTCGCCCCAAAAGCCAGGGCTCCCACCAGGCACCGTCAGCTGTCGGCACAGCTGTCATCGGCCGGGTTGGAGAGCTGCCTCCTCCGCCCCCCGCTGTCTGTGAGGGTAAGGAGGGCCATTTTGGCTCTGATTGCCATAAGGAATGGTCTAATGCTTCATTTTTCTATAAGTATCATATTTATTTATCCAGTCCGGACTTATGCTGTTTTCTTTCATTGTATGGCATTTTTACTTTTAAACCCCTTTTTAACAAGGCAAAATGTGTTTGGATGTGGATGTGGAAAGGCCTCATCTCTTTTCAACAGCTCTGTTTTTGCCAATGATGAGAATTAGTTGTCTCCCTTGAGACAATAATTCAACTAAATTTGGGTGTCGGAGTTGATTGTGAAGAGCATTTTCTGTGGAGGCCATTATTGTAATGACGCTTATGACCTTGGCTCCTCCGCATTTCTCTCAGATTTCCCACCCCCTCCTCCCCCATTGGATGATGCTGAGCTACCAGCCCCACCCCCAGAATGCCAGACCACACCCCCTGCTTCTGATGCTCCCCCGCCTGCCTTCCCTGCCCCTCCCCCTCCACCAGAGGAGGACTTGCCTCTCCCGTCGCCACCTGAAGAGGAGCCCCCCCTCCCCTGTTCCCCGCCTGCCCCACTCCCCCCACCGCCGCCCCCGCTCCCAGCAGCCAGTAACAGCAATAACGCGCAGGTAAGTTAGGGCCCACCGCCGCCCCCGCTCCCAGCAGCCAGTAACAGCAATAACACGCAATAACACAAATCTATCACTCAAAGTTAGCTTTGAGCAGGCTTTTTCTTTTCTTTTTTTTATTTAAAAAATATATATATATATTTTTAGGGCTTTTCAGCTTTGTTGGACAGCTCAGTGTAAAGAAACAGGAAGAATGGGAGCGAGGGAGAGACATGCGCGTGGCCAGATTTGAACCGCTGACGTCGCAACTCGCACCGAGCATGTGGACGGTGCTCTTAGACACCCCTTTGAGCAGGCTTTTATTCCAGTGACAGTGTCACATGTCTCAGTCACCCTCATTGAGTACTCATTATTGCCAGTACACACACACATGTGCTTGAGTCTGTATACATAAACGGCTATTGCGGTCATGTTATTTTGTAGTTTTGAGTGTGATTAATGAAAGGCTTTGCCACTTAAATATGGTATGGCAGGTTCTTGTGAGATGGTTCATGTCTGACTTGCTTGTCATGGGGCCACCCTAGTGAGCTCAAACTGCCAGAGATTTGTATTTTAAATGTTTTTTTTGTTTTTTTTTTGAGATTGTGCATCGATTATTACCCTGTCAGTAATATTGAATCAGTGCGTGGAATTTCTTGCCCATGAACATAAGCCCCCAGGTGGCGTTTGGAGAGGTGGTTTTATGCTGCTTTCTTTCTCTAACAATTCAGTATCAGTCATTTCAGTTCCCTAAAGCAGTGAGCTGTATGTCATTTCCGCAGAAGGTACGTTTCCTCATCTGTCCCTGCAGGGCACTCTAGAAAGCTAGCTTAGCCGTCGTGGCACTGAGTGACAATTCTAAAAGATATATACGACACTTTTGGGTTACGGGGATGGCTTTGAGACACTCCCACATTTTTACACAGGTAGAGATCATAGCATCATGATGATCAGATGGTTTTATGTTCTTTGTGGAATCACCTGTTATCCCTGTGCCTTTCATAGGAAATGTTTTGCTCACGTGTGGTGTTTTGTATTTGTCTCCATTATTCTCTGAACCATGCTGTCTCATTTCCCCTCCTCCCCTCTCCCCTCCTCTCCTCTCCCCCTCTCCCCTCCTCTCCCCTTCTCCCCTCCTCTTCTCTCCTCTCATCCTCTCCTCTCCCCTCTCATTTCCTCCCCTCCTCCCCTCTCCTTTCCTCTCCTCTGGGCTTCCTCCCTCCCAGAGGTTCCTAGCGAAACAAACCAGCTTTGACAAACAGCTGGACTCCCTGACTGACATGCTGTCTGAGATGGAGACCAGAGGGCCCTTTAACCCGAAGGTAGAGAGAGAGTGAGGGACCAAACCCACCATTCCTATTGTATTCCATTTCATGCAACTCTTAACTGCTTTCACAGCCTCATCTTTGATTCTATTTATTTTACCAGTCTTTTCCAGATTAAACGTCTGACTGCCTTTGTCTTGTCATTTCCCTTCTTTCACCATTCTGAGGGTTGCTTCACATTGAGTTTTGGGATATTCTAATTGTTCCTCTAATTCATTTCTTTCGCCCATTCTGCTGCCTCCCACGTCTTGTTTGGTCTTACTGGTCATTCACGGTCGCATATTTATTTCCTTTAAATCTTTAGGAGGTGGAAACACTTATTAACCGCAAAACTGAATATGTTCTATTACACAGTACAAGCAGAGATTGAATGTGTAAGGATGGCAACGAGGAGACAAAGGAAATGTATTTTGTGCTAACAAACAGACCAGACATTATGGAAAACGTAATTGTATTTTGTAGAGTAAATATTAGCGTTGAGCACGCAATGGTGAGGTGTCGGATCAGATTAGATAGGAAAGAAGATCAGTTAGAATCCCGCCAAAGATCACTGTGGTGACAGAGAAAACTAATGGCAGTGTAACGCAATGAATACTCGAAACTCGTGAACGAAAATTAGGATCGTTTTGAACAAATTAATGAGAATTTAATTGCAATTCTGACAGAAGCATCTTTAGAAGTAGAGGAGCATTTGCCAAAGGACTTCAGTTTTTTTGAATGTCAGACTGTCATCCACACTGCATCCACACTGCATCCACACTGCTTAAATAGCTAGACACGGCTATGCCGGGCTCCCAAATAGGATGGAAGTGATCAGCTGGGTTTGATCATCCATCTGTAATTGTTTATGTTTTATATTACCAAAGCAAATAATGACATAAATGTTTATTATATTTGAATATCATATAGGTGCCTCCTTATCTGGGTATTGGAGTCACCGTTTGACCGTTTAATTTTTTTGTATTTATTAATTTATCTGTTGTATGATTGGGTGTTTTTTTATTTTGAGTCCCCTCCTGTGAGCTGTTTGTTCCAGGTGTGTGATATCCCTGTGGGTTGCCTTGGCGATATGCCTGTGGGGTTTTTGCACCCTGCTGATTTACCGTGTCACAACAAGCACCAATGGAACATCAAAAAGTATTATTTGGAATTTCAAATTCGAAACTCTAGTCAGCGTTCACTTTCTAATGCTGTACTTTTTTTTCTCTGTTGGAATTTTGTAAATGTGCTTCTTACTGAGGATTTTAATTTTTTAAAATGTGTTTATAATAAAGCCAATGTAATATACTTACTTCAAGCATAATATTTAAGTCACATTTGTTAAACATGCAGTGTTTATAACTAAATTAAATTGTTCTAATACACTGTGCCCCATTTGTTTTCACAGTTGCCTAGTCAAGTCCCACTTGTGCCTACGCCCAAGCCGGTTGCTCCACCACCCACCGCCCCCAAACCAGCCCTCTCCTTCCTGCCTCCCCCTGAGCTCCAGGACCACCCACCTCCCGCCCCCTGGGCAGAGGAACTCAAAGCCAGGCAGAACAGGCAGGCCAACCATACCGCGGTGTCCGCCCCTGCTCAACCACAACCGGCCCCCAAGGGCCCCAGTGTGGCTCCTAAGTCTTCCTTCCCTGTTAATCAGGGCACAGTGAACAACTCCAGTGCAGGTTTTGGCCCCAGAGCCGGCTTTTCGGCTCCCCCGGTCAGCCAGAAGCTGCAGAGCAGCAGTGCCCCTCAGTTTGCACCTAAGCCCGCCCCCTCCAGCTCCTTCCCCACTCCACCCCCTCCTGTTAGCCAGGCCCCGCCCACCTTGGTTTCTCCAGCCTTCAATCACTCAAAGCCCGCACCCACCAGCAGCCAGGTCCGCGTGAGCCCTCCCTCCATCTCTCCGAAAGCCAAGGC
>CM056382.1:75380236-75557736 GCA_029718625.1 Synaphobranchus kaupii | reverse complement strand
GGGTGACCGACCGTGTGCTGAAGGCCGTCGGCCAGAGTTTCCACGCCCACTGCTTCCGCTGCTCCACCTGCAGCTGCAGCCTGGAGGGGGCGCCCTTTATCACCGACGACGACAACAACCCGTACTGCGTGGCTGACTACCACCGGTGAGCCAGCACCAGCCCTGCGGCACTGTTAATACGCTGTTCAGCCCCAGTCCCTCTCTTTCAGAGCCCTGCAGCACTGTTAATATGCTGTTCAGCCCCAGACCCTCTCTTTCAGAGCCCTGCAGCACTGTTAATACGCTGTTCAGCCCCAGACCTTCTCTTTCAGAGCCCTGTGGCACTGTTAATACACTGTTCAGCCCCAGTCCCTCTCTTTCAGAGCCCTGTAGCACTGTTAATACGCTGTTCAGCCCCAGTACCTCTCTTTCAGAGCCCTGTAGCACTGTTAATACGCTGTTCAGCCCCAGACCCTCTCTTTCAGAGCCCTGTGGCACTGTTAATATGCTCTTCAGCCCCAGTACCTCTCTTTCAGAGCCCTGTAGCACTGTTAATACACTGTTCAGCCCCAGACCCTCTCTTTCAGAGCCCTGTAGCACTGTTAATACACTGTTCAGCCCCAGACCCTCTCTTTCAGAGCCCTGCAGCACTGTTAATACGCTGTTCAGCCCCAGTCCCTCTCTTTCAGAGCCCTGCAGCACTGTTAATACGCTGTTCAGCCCCAGTCCCTCTCTTTCAGAGCCCTGTAGCACTGTTAATACACTGTTCAGCCCCAGACCCTCTCTTTCAGAGCCCTGCGGCACTGTTAATACGCTGTTCAGCCCCAGACCCTCTCTTTCAGAGCCTTGTGGCACTGTTAATACGCTGTTCAGCCCCAGACCCTCTCTTTCAGACCCCTGTAGCACTGTTAATACGCTGTTCAGCCCCAGTCCGTCTCTTTCAGAGCCCTGTAGCACTGTTAATACGCTGTTCAGCCTCAGTACCTCTCTTTCAGAGCCCTGTGGCACTGTTTATACGCTGTTCAGCCCCAGTACCTCTCTTTCAGAGCCCTGTGGCCAGGCCAGCTCTGTCTTTACCTCCCGTTTTGTCACGTCTCTTTTTTTCTGGAACTGGTGACGGGGTGACATGCCATTGGTGGTTCATCGTTTATCAGGGCGGTATCCTACGAATCAGGATTACTGAGTTAGCTGCATAACTGCACCGAGTAAAACCTGGAACCCTCCCAAATCTGGAACATGGACTGTAGTAAAAAAAGAGCTGTTCTGGGTTTTACTCTGTGCAGTTAGCCAACTAACTCAGTAATCCTGCTTTGTAGTATACCCCCAAGGGCTTGCGTTTCATAATATTGAGTCAAACTCATCTGATTCACCAAGTAGTCTCTGTGTACTGTATGTGCGGAGGGAAAGTTTGTATTCTGTCCTAAGTGTACGGTATCTGGCCATTTTCAGTCATTGACTGACAAAATTGGCATGGTTTTATTAGACCTTATTGGACTCTCTTGCTTCCCGTAGATGGAATTTGACCGTGTTGTCTGTGTTCTCTCCCGCAGTCGTTTCTCCCCTCTGTGCGTGAGCTGCAACGAGCCCATTGTGCCTGACGCGGGCAGCGAAGAGACGGTCAGAGTCGTGGCCCTGGAGAAGAACTTTCACCTTAAGTGCTACCGATGTGAGGTAATGAAAGCTACAGCCTCAATCAGTCAGCGGTCGCCACATTGCAATAAAGCGGCAGGCGATTGGCTCGTTAATGCTTTCAGAAAACAAAAATACACACGCAAAAATATACATAGCAATATGCACGGCGAGCCGGAAACCTCAACTGGCACTGCCTCTGTGTGGCGTTCAGAGTGATGGGGAATCCTGAAACGTGCATGACATCGTCAGCGCTGCGCAGAACGCGTGCGTGCACTCACTGCGTTTACCCTCTCGCCTCCCGCAGGACTGTGCACGCCCTCTCTCCATAGAAGCAGACAGCGACGGCTGCTACCCGCTCGACGGCAGGATTCTCTGCATGAAGTGCCACACCCAACGTGCCAAGCAGGCCGCGCAGTGACCGGTGCAAAACCCCAAACGCAAACCCAAAGAAAAGGCACAGACTGCGTCCATGTTTGATTTTGTGTTTGTAGGCATTTGTGAGTCGGTGGTCCCTTGCTGGTTCTCTTTTTGAGTGTCTCTCTCTCTCTCTCTCTCTCTCTCTATCTCTCTCTCTTTCTCTCACTCTCCTCGCTTGCCGCTTCTCTCTGTGTGCATCTGGCAGTACAGAGGTAATGTACTGTACTGTTTGAATCCCTTTGTTCTCTCTGTACTGTGATTATGATTTCTAACGTGCATTAAAGCTTCCAGCATGACTCGTACAACTAAAGAATGGCATGAAAGTGTCCTCTTCAGGACTACTGCACCCTGGGATACATGCCTTTTGATCACAAAGAAACTTATTATGAGCAAAAGTATGGCTCAGTATTACTTTTCTTTAGTACTTTTTATGCGGTTAGTCTGCTGGGCTTGTTATAGCAATGCACTTTAGGGGTTATTGTTCCTTTAAACCCATTGATGAGTAGTATATGGCCATACTGTGTTTGATTTTCTCTCTTCCGATTGGTCAAGGTGCCCCCTGTTTGGGCCAATCATAGATGAATGTGATGTCTGCAAAGAGCAAAGCAACGTGCCCAATTGTAACGGAGTGCTTTCAACAAACTACTTTTCCCAACAGACTCCCATTGCGACTGTAGAGCTGAGGTTTTAGATTGCTCACTGCTGCTTGGGAATTGTAGGTGTTCTAGGGCTAAGTCTTTCAGAATGCAAAAAAACATTCTGGCTTGTCGTGGGTTTTGATGACTTGTGTAACATGAACGAATCACTGCAAAATTTATGTTAATTCCTTTCTTTACTTTACAGCTATGACAATGGCTTATGAGTTTGATTTCATGTGTGCAAGAATAAGCACAGCTTAAAAAGCACATCAACAAGTATTTATGAATAGTAAGCCAGCGTGAAGTTACCATTAAAACTGCAATCACTGTAAACCAGTGTAAAAGTCCATTGCGTTTACTTTGTGGTACTTCATGAAGGCTAGTGAATCTTTCCTCAGAGAAGAGTAATGGTAACCCTCTTATTAATTGTTAGTGTCACTTGCTAAATTAAATGTAATAGCTTTATATAAAGTTAAAAAAAGACGGAATCACTGTCATGGCATAATGTGGAATCGTGTCAATATAAATCACACAAATACACCTGCCTTTAGAGTTTGTTATAGTCTAGTATATTAATTGCAGATCTTGGCAGATTACATGGCATAATGAATACATATTAGGATTAAGTATTACACACATTCTGGGGTTGCAGTTACATCACAGGTATTGATAGTCAATAGGCCAGGCATGCTGTAACATTAATGCATTTATTACAACTGCAGGAATAGATAAAGTATTAGGATAAGGAATAATCTTAAATCGGCACAAAAACACTCGACTGGCTTTGAGTAACAATTATCAGTCTCAATCACTAAGTATTTAACATTCAGTTCACTCCCTGTTGAGTTGTTTTCATTTGTTACTTTGGCTGAATGAATTAATAAATATGCAGTTCACAGTATTGGTTTTCTTGATATTGTGTCAAATCATTGTATTAAATGCCACTATTTCACATCATTGTATTTGTTTGTTTTGGATTCGATTATATTTCTTGTTGATATGATTATATACACATTTTATTTTTAAAACTACAGTCACTTTCTTTTCATTCTTTATGAAGCAGTTTTCATTTTTTTCGAGTGGATTTTTTACCCCCACTTAAAAAAATAAAAAAAAAACTTTTCCTATTCTGAATTCATCCCACATTTTTATTTTTTATTCCCATGAAAACACATTCCTTTAATTCTTTCCTAATTATATTTTGGGGCACACGAACGGTGAAAATTTAAAATGACCACAATTGTGAAAATGTTTAACTGTTACATATTACATGGTATTTATGTTGCAATTTTTAAAGCATATTAAAACCACAAATTATTCTAATTAAGTTTAGTAATAATACAATTATCATACCAGTGTTATCAGTATCAAGAGATCATCACTTTTGTCATTCAGTTAAATTGCCATTTCTTTTTTTATTATTCCATATTATGCGTATACATTTTTTATATATTTGTGTGAATGTGTACATGTTTACTGTTTTCAACATGCCAATATATTTTTTAAATTTTAATTTCTATCTTGTATTGACTGTACTCAAAAAAAATAAAAAAATAAAACAGTTCATTTGAAGGCAAATATCAGTTGTCGTTTCTTTTTCCGATATTTCCCAGGTGTGTTTCTGTTCGTTCTGTCCACTAAATGTCAAGCTCTTTTGTAGAATCTCTCCCGTCTCGCACGACGCTCACGTTTCTTCACGCCCCCCTTCCCCCCTCTCCCCCCTCTCCCCTCCCTCCCCTCTCCCTCTCTCGCTGTCGGTGACGTGTATTACTACGTAACGGCTTCCTCGCACACGTATTCCTCTCTCTATCAGTAAACACCGACCATGTGTTCCGCTGATGATAGAGCCGCTCGTAGTTCACCGCTGTGACGGCGCCAGTCGTGAGCGCCTGCACTGTGTCTCTGGATTGCGTTCTGACGAGTTTAACTGCAAGGCCGGCGCCATTGACCATGCCCGCGTACCATGTCCGTTAAGAAAGACTTTTTACTCTAAAGAACAATAAACGTCCACCCTTGTTTCATAAAGTAATCGTGCGTACTTAAACCCGAAACCGCCAGGCGCTGTGCGTCTGAGGTTGCGGGGCGTTGAACGTGGGGGCAGAAAGGGCCTGGCGGGTGGAGGAAAAGAGAGGGAGAGAAGCGAGTGATGAGGGGAGATAGGCAACGGAGGTGACAGCTGACAGAGGGCGAGATAGAGGGAGAGGGCCCATTTGTGACGGAGAGGTAACTCAAACGCATACGAATGGAGCAAAAGGCACACACAAAAAAAAGAAGAGAATGACTGACAACCAACCAACATCCCAGGTAGCTGTGCTGTTTATCACGTCACATGGTATAGTATTGAAGTTACTTTTATAGCAGAGCTAAGGTTAAAGATTATAAATTCAATATTGGCACTTGTATTAATGCTAAAGTATTTTAATACTTAATAGGAAACTGAAGGTGTAGGAGGTCACAGTAATCCCATTATTGCAGTGTTCACTTGTACATTCGGTCTGCCCTGCGGCTGTTTTGATTTCTCATTATGTGATGTGCTTGCTATGCCACAAGATGGATAGATTTCAGGGCGGTACTGATTGCTTTCTTTCTACCCTTAGTTATTTATTTATTTTTTTACATTTCTTGAGGGGATGGTTTTTTTTTTTGACCATAGAAAGAATGAAATGCACAATAATATTTTTAAATAATACTTTTCTTAATATCAATTTAAATAGTGAATACCTAGGGAAAAGAAATATTGAATCCTTTCCTGGGTGTTGATTTTCGTGTTATATGTAGTATTCGGGAAACTGGAAAATTAATGTCTTTGCATGATTTAACTATTTTTATTAAACCACAACACCACCCCCCCCCCCCCCCCCCCGGCCCCCTCCCACAGCCCGAGTCTAACCAGCTGAAGACCTGTCACTGGAGGCCAGAATACCGAATCCTGCTGGGGCTTGCCTGCTCCTTGTTCATTTCCATATTGCTGGGACTTGGGGTCTATTATCACACCCCTTCAAAGACAGCCAGCCCACCGGCAATGGCACGGCAAGGTATGTCTTTTGGAGTTGAGAGGACACTTCCCAAAAATGTACTTTATCCAGAGAGTGAGCTTCTTATTATTCCTTTAGAATACTTATGGTGCTTGCAGCGTGCTCGACTAGACTTCATATGCCTTCTCGCTTTTCTGTCCTTAGCCCCGCCCCCCTGCCTCTCTCCCGCCTGCTTGAAGGCCGCAGCGCGACTGTCAGTCGTAGCAGATCCCTTCGCCCAGCCCTGCGACTACTTCCTGGTCAGCTGCAGGTCGGAGGGCCCGTCGGTTGCCACCAGAGGGAGACAGAGAGGCAAGGGGCTCGCCCAGGGGAAGCGGGGTCTAGAGGTGCGGGCGTCTGGGAATAAAAGGCGAGGGAGAGTCTTAAATTTGGGCAGAGCAACAGATGCACAAACAAATACAGATGCTCTTCCTGACAGGCTAGCAGACAAACAGACAGCTCTGCTACTAGTACTAAGAGAGATTTTGGGTAAGTGTTTATTTTTTTGTTTGATTTTTGTTGCGCTGATACCTCACCATCATATTTTGTGTTGTGTTGTATCCAGCTGTTCTATATTAATATCAGTATTCATAATGCACTGACCTCTCCATTGGTCAGAATCCCCGGACCCAAGGCCGAGCTCAATGAACTCAGCAGAGCAGAAAGTGCGCATGTTCTACCGCAGCTGTATGGACACGAGAGCAATAGAAAAACTTGGGTCACAACCGGTTCTGAAGCTCATACAGAAGGTGACTCTTGGCATCACAGTAATGACTTCAGGGAAGAAAAAACAGCTATTCTGTGATGGAATGCCTTCCTATTTCTTTGCTTCTTTTTTTGTGTGTTTATTTTGAGAAGCGTCTTTGTGAGTTCACTAGACATGCCCATGTGATTTCTTTGTAGATTGATGAAAGAATCTGGAGAAAAAGTTCACACTTTAAACTGAATAAGGGGTTTAATCACCACCTCTGCTGAACTCTAGTGCCTATGTCTTTTTGTAGTTACATTAATATTGAGAATTTGGCATATATTCTTGTGATGTTCATTGTATAGGCGAACATTTCTCATACTTCAGGGCTGGAATGCCAAATACTGTGAGGACAAATAGCATTTTATATCTTAGAATCAGCACAGGACCGATTAGTACTAAAAAGCCTGATTTATGTAGCAAAGAATATTTGAGATTGCACTTAACTGTAGTTTGCAAGTATCTTTTCAGCATCTCTCTCTCTCTTTCTCTCTCTCTGTAGCTGGGGGGCTGGGCAGTGTATGGAAAGTGGAACCAAACCAACTTTAACTTTATACTCTCACTCCTGATGAAAGAATACTCCACTTTTCCATTCTTCAGTGTCTATGTGGGCAAGGATCCCAATGACAGCGACTCTAATGGCAGCAGGAAGTACATACAGGTCAGTGTGGCAGGAAGCAGGTCAGTGAGACAGGAAGTACATACAGGTCAGTGAGACAGGAAGTACATACAGGTCAGTGAGGCAGGAAGTACATACAGGTCAGTGAGACAGGAAGTACGTACAGGTCAGTGAGACAGGAAGTACATACAGGTCAGTGAGGCAGGAAGTACATACAGGTCAGTGTGACAGGAAGTACGTACAGGTCAGTGAGGCAGGACGTACATACAGGTCAGTGAGGCAGGAAGTACGTACAGGTCAGTGAGGCAGGAAGTACATACAGGTCAGTGAGGCAGGAAGTACGTACAGGTCAGTGAGGCAGGATGTATGTACAGGTCAGTGAGGCAGGAAGTACATACAGGTCAGTGAGGCAGGAAGTATGTACAGGTCAGTGAGGCAGGAAGTACGTACAGGTCAGTGAGGCAGGAAGCAGGTCAGTGAGACAGGAAGTACATACAGGTCAGTGAGACAGGAAGTACGTACAGGTCAGTGAGGCAGGAAGTACGTACAGGTCAGTGAGGCAGGAAGTACGTACAGGTCAGTGAGGCAGGAAGTACATACAGGTCAGTGAGGCAGGAAGTACATACAGGTCAGTGAGGCAGGAAGTACATACAGGTCAGTGAGGCAGGAAGTACATACAGGTCAGTGAGACAGGAAGTACGTACAGGTCATTGTGGCAGGAAGTACATACAGGTCAGTGAGACAGGAAGTACGTACAGGTCAGTGAGGCAGGAAGTACGTACAGGTCAGTGAGGCAGGAAGTACGTACAGGTCAGTGAGGCAGGAAGTACATACAGGTCAGTGAGGCAGGAAGTACAGTTGAAGTTGGATGTTTACGTACACTTAGGTTGAAGTCATTAAAACTCATTTTTAACTTGAAGGGTTTCTTCTCCTGACTTATGTTTCCATAAAGTTCAATAGGAAAATTTGTCAGGAGAAACAACCCTTAAAGTGATCCATCCATATCTACTGCATATCTGGCAGCAGAGTGATGGTTTGAGGCTTGTTTCATACCTCAGACGCTTGATGGCTTACAGCCATTTTACCAATCATGTATTCCATACTGTTCCAGCATAATCTAGAGCTAAATCTAGTCCCACCCCCCAATTCCCATAGAGATCCATTCAAATGCAGAGACGTTATAGTATCGCTTGTAAGAGTACCAGAAAATAAGATATCAAGAGTCTTTTGATGTTGTTGGGTCACAGACATCAGGAAGTCATGGCATGCAAAGCCAAAGGATATGCGACCAAATATTACAAATTTAAAGGCACAGTCAACTTAGTGTATGTAAACTTCTGACCCACTGGAATTGTGATATAGTGAATTAAAAGTGAAATAATCTGTCTGTAAACAATTGTTGGAAAAATTACTTGTGTCATGCACAAAGTAGATGTCCTAACTGACTTGCCAACACTATAGTTTGCTAACATGAAATCTGTGGAGTGGTTAAAAATGAGTTTTAATTACTTCAACCTAAGTGTATGTAAACATCCGACTTCAACTGTACATAGCCTACAGGTCAGTGAGGCAGGAAGTACATACAGGTCAGTGAGGCTGCTGGTCATTTTAGTAGACAATTGATTAGGTTCTACAGGTAGGTTGGCAAAGAATGATGTCCATTGTAAATTATGTTGGTCTTCTTGGATTGGGATAAATCTCACTGCAGGTTGTTCTGTTGATGTTGGTTTACTGATTAGCGTAACAGGAGGCCAAGTTAACATTAAACATAACTACTTTTGGCATGCACTACAGCAGTTATTTGCAAAATGGATGTTGCATGAAAGCCTGTCCATTTTTCATAGATAGACCAACCAGAGTTTCAGATTCCTGTGGAATGGGACAGCAAAGATAATAAATCTAAAGTGAAACTTCAGGTATGATTATGTTTTTTATTGTGGTTGAAATATTTAATGCTTGTAAGTGCAGCGCTATTTTAGCGACGGTGACTTCTCAAGCTATAAACCAAGGCTTTGGAATGATTTGTAGTGAAAAGCGGTTACAAATTTTAAAAGTTTACGACAAGTTGTAATGTTCTCGCACTAATTAATGGAAGAACATAAATACAAAGGCAGTATGCCTTTGTATTTATGTTCTTCCATTAATTAGTGCTTTAAGCATTATTATATTTATTCATACAAAATGTGCAAAGTAGTATTTCTGTGGTTATGCTTACAGGTCATACCAACACTATCTCTCCCCTCCATCCCTCCTTCTCTCCCTCCTTTCCATCCCTCCTTTTCTCCCTCCTCCAGACTGCACGTCAGCTCTACTCTTTTCATCTCCAGTTGCTGGATCTTTTGGGCGTGCCGTCCAGTGGCACTAACCAGCACACGGGAATGTTCCTGCAGCTGTTTTCTGAGCTCACACTGGCCGCCTCCCCCCTGCCCCACCGTCTGCAACACCGGCTGCTGTACCAGCGCATGACCTTGGGGGAGCTGCAGGTTCGAGCGCCCTTCCCTGACCCTTCCTCCTCCTCCTCCTCCTCCTCTGTTCGTCTGTCTGCTTGACACTCTCTTTGACATAACACGTTTCCGTTGCTCTCACGCCGCTGTGGTAAGTGTTCATTTTATTGTGTCAGCATGTATTCCTGTCTATGTTTCAATGCTTCCGGTTTTTTTTGTTTAATCATTTTAACCCCATGACTGGGCCATTTTCACAGGCTGTTGCCCCTGCCATTGATTGGCTGGGCTGTTTGCAGGCGACCTTTCACCCCCTCCCTCTCAACCAATCTGATCTTGTCCTCCTCCACAACCTGCCGTACATCGTAAACATGTCCAGGACCATCAGCAAATGGCAGGACAGTCCAGAAATTAGTGGCAGGTACAATAATGAAAGGTCTAATCCCAGCCCAATCATATCGTTCTGTACACAGAGTTAAAAACAAAATGGCCTCTACCCAGTGCCCTGTATCAGTGTGCTGTGTGTTTAAGTAAGCCTGTTTTCACAGTATCTCTTTGCTGCTATGACCTGACTGTAAATTATATTAATATTGTACCTAGTTGTAACAGCCTACTAGAGGTCAATCCTGGGCAATGCACCGCTGAAAATAATTAAATGCATTGTTGTTTTGACAAGATTGCTTCAATTAACAGAGATCACATTAAGGCACAGTGTTGAGCTCATTAGAGCTGAATTAATCTTGCTACCTGATATGATGTTTTTTTAAAAAGACTGTGGTTTTTACTTGTACTCAAAATTTCAGAATAATTATGTATTACAGTTGTCAGCTGCAGGCATGAGTCAATACACTGTACTGCGGCAGTGGAATTCACAAGATAAACAGGCACTGTGCGTAAAGGCAGAGGATTGGCATACGGATCCATTTTAAACTGAGGAGTCGCATCGTTGGGTGATATCCTTAAATGGAGGAACTGTCCCAAAGCATTTATCCTGAAATTGTTACCCTCCATTGCAACGTAATGTGACCTTTTTAAATACACGTCTGATCCCCCCCCCCCCCCCTCTCTCTCTCTCTCTCTCTCTCCCCCTCTCCTCATTCTAGTGGCCCACTCCACACGTTTATGATCCTCAGCCTCCTACACCAGGTCATACCCGCTTTAAACTCCAAGTTTACTGAACTGCAAAGGAATCTGTCTGTTAGGCTTGGAGACACATGGGAAGTGAGTACCAAGAACTACATTGCCCATGATGCTTGTGGCCAGAACAAAATTGTGTATGTCAACAAGGGTTAATGGGAATTGCAGTCTTTTATATTGGTATACCCATTTCATTACTAGTTCATATGTCATAACAGTCTTTGAAATGTAACTGTCTCTTATCTTCTCCAGGCCATCCCCCATTGGCAGAAGTGTGTTTTGGAGGCGGAGAAAGGGTTTGACACTGTGCTCATCCCTTTAATGAAAGAGAGAGTGGGAGAAAAAGAGGTGAGCAGGAGGCTGGCGGTGGGAGTGACACAGATATCATGACATTTTCTTGGATAAAAATAGAGACATTGAATTTCCTTTCCATTCCTTACATCTCTTTTGCTTTCTGCTTCACTAGGCAGAGGAGTTGATACAAGACATATATTCTTCCCTGAAGTCCAGATTATCCGTGCTCAAATGGAGAGATGAGAAATCGCACTCTTCTGTTCTGAACACGGTAAAAGTGATGCCATCACAGAATAAAAACTGTTGTCATTATCATAAAACATGATATATATTTAAATATGGAATATATACAGTATACTGTATACAATATAATATGATATACAGTATATTAACATGATATAATATTAATCACCTATAGTGACAATAACACTACTTATAATGCTAATACTAATTATATCCATGTTTCTTTTATTCGTAGGTTGGGTCTCTTACTCCAAGACTTTCAACTGACAAAGAAATTCTGAGTCAAGCAAAAATAGACCAACAATATTCAGAGGTAAATATTTGAGTAGACTGCAACTAGTGAAGAGAGTGATAGGATCTCTAGCTAGTTCTAAATGTTGCAGCTGTAGTCACTGAAAATGGTGGTCTCTCTCTTTCTCACAGGTGGCAGTCAGTGAAGATGATTATTTCTCCAACTATCTGCAGTCTCTCTCTCTTCAGAAGAAGAGAAGGAACAAACTTTTCTCTCAGACGACAGCACCTGATATGTGTGTATGCAGAAAGTGTGCGTGCGTGCGTGCGTGTGTGCATGTGTGCGTGCGTGCGGGCGTGCGTGCGGGCGTGTGTGCGGGCGGGCGGGTGCACGTGTGAGTGGGTAGGACGGTTTCCATATCGATATGGGGCAAAATTGGAATAATTCTCAACAATCGATGCAATTAGACAATTTGGGGTCCTTAGACAATTTGGGGTTTTCATTTACTGAAATGTACCAATTCATTATGTGGTAATGACTCCTCTTTTTTATGTATCTCTTCTTTGGTCTCCTTAAGCTTGTCATTCACTCCATCCCTTTCCAGTGAGGGGATAAACATTCCTTTGGGAATGTTCGTTCCTCCTTTCTTCCACCCCTCCTACCCCAGGTATCATTATTTTGGTAATTAATGCTTTTAAAACACGTGCCATTGTCAGCGCTCCTATTGCGACAGAAGCTATGAGTAATGTTGACTGCGCCCATTAAACTCTGAATACTCCCTGAATACTTGGTACAATGAAGCGTTTATTGATATTGCCTTGTAAAACTGCTTTGCATTCACCCTATTTCGATCTTATTAGAAACACGCACATTTTAAATCAGCCCTACTAACTGTGTTTTGCAGGGCTGTCAACTATGGAATATTGGGGACCTTGATAGCCAACGAAATTCTACACCTTCTCCTGCCCGACAGTAATGCAATACTTCTCCCCTTTGTCTGTTTGTGTTTGGATAATGACTGTTATTCCCTCTCTTTACTGCCCGTCTGATGTTACTCACTCTCCTTGATCCTATGCTTGAAACCCCCTTTCCCTCCTGTTTCTTCTGTTCGTCTTCCTCTCTGGCTGTTTTTCCGTCTCTTACGTCAACACTCTATATTGGCAGTAGAGTGCTACAAACCATATTTACGACAAAGGCCTGGATTCAATCAACATTTCTCCTTAACTTCAACTTTCAAGTAAATGCAACTGTTAATGTTTTTTTTTTTTTACACAAGCACAGTTTGGCAAACTCATTTTGATGATTGCAGATTCTGCCTGTTTATGAAGAAATAAAAACGAACTTGCCTTTTATCCTGATTGAAAGTTAAGGACAAGGGATCAATACACCTTGGGCCTGATTCACTAAGACCTTTAGCGGGTGCAAAAACTTTTAGCACACACAAAACTAATAACACAGCCAATGATTGGTGCAAAACAAACACCATGACCAATCATTTGTCATATTATTGGTTTTGCCTGTGCTAAAAGGTTTTGCATACGCTAAGAGTCTTGGTATAAATGTGAAGGGTAGTTCTAGTAGCTGTAGTATTATTGCTGATTAAATGCATGCTGTGCTGATGCTCTCGCTCTATGCAGTTCAGTCCCAGACTGAGGCCCCAGAGAAAGTCAGTGACTGCGTGTGGACACACTACCTCCGTCTGACTGAGAGCACACGCCAGGCGGACCCTCCCTCACTCACTCATGCACAACAGCAAGAGATATGGGTTCAGCACACCGCAATCCATGTTGCACTGCAGGTCAGAATCTCTACTGCAGGGGCATCATCCGCAGCTGATTGGCCCATATCCAAAACCACATCATGTGACCCTTCTTCTCTTCATTTCTCTCTGACTGCTAGGCCTATAATCACAGTTTGCTTAAGTGCCACGATGACACCTCTCTTTCCAGCCTCTCTCACACTCACCTGTTCCTCGCCTCCTTTGCACAGGTACGGAGAAAGGAATCAAAGTAGACAAATGTTCATTTGCAGAAATTCATTGGTGGGGAGAACACCCATATGTGACAGGATTTCAACAGTGTTTTTGGGTGAAATTTTGGACACTAGCACAGTTATTCCAAACTCAGTTATTCCAAACTCTTTAACTTCAATATCTGAAGCAGGAATTAGATTCCATAAAATACATCCTAGCTCTTTAAATTGTTCAAATGTATGCTCTTGAATGATGTTAAAAAAGATGTTCATTGTTTTTTATTATCTTATTTCAGAATAATTGCAACTCTGATCCATTCAATGAGCGCTTGCCCTTTGAGCCTTTCTTCCTGGTTACTGTCATCTGTATGAACTCTGACCTTTGTCCAAAGCCAATGACTTGCTCCCACAAATCCCATCAAGGCTTCTTAGAAAAGTGCTGATGTTCAGCTGATAAAATAATGTCTTCTGTAAATATATAGGCGACAGGAGCCCCACTTATATGGTTAAAAATGGTAATGATTCAGGTGGCCGCAGGTTGGATGTCTGGATTGACAGGGCAGAATATTATCACGGTCATCGATTAAAGGCCTCAGTGTCGTATATTTTCATGGAGCTGAGGATTCCTGACAGCATCCCTGAGTAGACAGTCATGTCTGGGGTAGGTTTTCCTTTAATGCACTGTGGTGGGAGTGTGGTGATGATGTGACGGTCAGTGTATGAGGGTGATTTTAGTGTCTGAGTGCGGTTATAAGTCTGCTAACATCTAAGTTTATGTGATGTGCCTATGATCTGAGTGCAGAATTGTGAGGCCTATTTAAAATGAATGGCAGTCAGATGTGTTTAGAGAAAGTGTGTGTGTCCATTTAAGCAGAAGTCATGAGAAGAAAAAGCACTATGTTTATGTATGCCATAGGTGCCTTTGATACGTACATGATAGATACAGACGGGGGACAAATTAAAGGGAAAAACCAACATAAAGTGTCATAGTAAAGTTCTGGGCCACCACAAGCCACCAGAACATTTTACATTTACATTTTAGTCATTTGGCAGACGCTCTTATCCAGAGCGACGTACATTAGTGCATTTTCCAACTTGAAACAAGTGCGTTAAAACAACCCTAAAAGGTAAATACGATTTCAAACACCAGAAGAGCTTCAGTGGGCCTTGGCATATATTCGACAAGTCTCTGGAACTCTACTGGAGGGATGGAACACCATTCTTCCAACAACAAAAAAAAGATATTCCCTCATTTGGTGTTTTGATTATGGTGTTGGGGAGCGCTGTCTAACACGTCAGTCCAAAATCTCTCATAGGTGTTCAATTGGGTTGAGATCTTGTGACTGCGAAGGCAATAGCATATGATTCTCATCAAACCATTCAGTGACCGCTCGTGCCCTGAGGACGGGGGCATTGTCATACTGGAAGAGACCACTCCCATCAGCATATAAATGTTTCATCATAGGATAAAGGTGATCACTCAGAATAACTTTGTATTGATTTGCAGTGACCCTTTCCTATAAGGGGACAAGTGGACCCAAACCATGTCAGGAAAATGCCCCCCACCTCTGCATTTGTTATGTTTCTCCACTCATTTATTCAGATCTTTCCTTCAATTTGTTATTTTAATGCATTTGTGCAGGTTTGTATATTCACACCAGTGTGTTTATGGTCTTTCCTGGTTAGTTTTGTTTTGCTTAGACATGAGACTAGCTATTGACTTGTATATAAACTGCTGGACTGAGATTCATCATATATTAAATATTCATTTCAAAAATATGTTTTATTGTACTGAAATAAAGCAAATATGTGTGTATAAGTGTTTTGTTGTGAAACCAACCCTAAGCACATAATCTCCATTGGAATTACCCAGAGCACCTCAAAATATCACAATCTAGAGCTCTAAAAGAAGATACAGTGCATCCGGAAAGTATTCACAGCGCTTCACTTTTTCCGCATTTTGTTCTGTTACAGCCTTATTCCAAAATTGATTAAATTCATTTTTTCCCTCAAAATTCTACACACAACACCCCATAATGACAATGTGAAAAAAGTTTTTTTGAGATTTTGGCAAATTTATTAAAAATAAAAGACTAAAATTTCTCATTTACATAAGTATTCATACCCTTTGCTTTAACGTATTTTTAAAGTATCATATTTCACATTTGGTCGCATATCCTTTACATGCTGTTACTTCCTGAAGTCTGTGACCATCAACATCAAAAAAACTGTCGATATCTTATTTTCAGGTACTGTTAAAAGCGATACTATAACCTCTCTGCATTTGAATGGATCTCTATGGAAATTGGGGGGTGAGACTAGATTCAGCTGTAAATTACACTGGTACAGTATGGAACACATAGCTGGCTAAATGGCAGTAAGTTATCAAGGGTCTGAGCTATCAAACGAGCCCCAAACCATCACTCTGTTGCCAGATATGGAGTAGATGTGGATGGATCACTGCAAGGGTTATTTCTCCGGACTCATTTTCCTATAGAACTCTATGGGGAAAAAAGTCAGGAGAAACAACCCTTAAAGTGATCCATCCACATCTACTCCATATCTGGCAACAGAGTGATGGTTTCCGGCTCGTTTGATAGCTCAGACCCTTGATAACTTACTGCCATTTAGCCAGCCATGTGTTCCATACTGTACCAGTGTAATTTACAGCTGAATCTAGTCTCACCCCCCAATTTCCATAGAGATCCATTCAAATGCAGAGAGGTTATAGTATCGCTTGTAACAGGACCTGAAAATAAGATAGACAGTTTTTTTGATGTTGATGGTCACAGACTTCAGGAAGTAACAGCATGTAAAGGATATGCGACCAAATATAAAATATGATACTTTAAAAATACGTTAAAGCAAAGGGTATGAATACTTATGTAAATGAGAAATTTTATTTTTTTATTTTTAATAAATTTGCAAAAATCTCAAAAAAACTTTTTTCACATTGTCATTATGAGGTGTTGTGTGTAGAATTTTGAGGGAAAAAATGAATTTAATCAATTTTGGAATAAGGCTGTAACAGAACAAAATGTGGAAAAAGTGAAGCGCTGTGAATACTTTCCGGATGCACTGTACTTATGACTCTCTCTAACTGGTAGGTATGGGAGGTGAAGCCTTTGTTGCAGGAGAGCAGGGATGAAGGGTTGTAGAGTGATATCTACATATATGCACAGCGTACAAAGATCAAGTTCTTTATTGGATTCTTACTTAGAGGGGTGATCATCAGTAGATTAATATTAGGACACTGTTAGTTGGACATGAGGCAAATGAGGATGGGGAAATATATTGATGGATTGCACTCAGTGTTTAACACTAGAGATTGTACATGTTATTAGAATGACCACAAATTTTAGATAAAGAAAACACGTATAAGCAGTGGCGTAGCGGAGGCCCCCGCACCCCCCGCGGTGCGGGGGAGCCCCGGAGCTTAGGAGGCCCCGCCCCCACTAGATTTTTTTAATTTACATTGTAGGCTATCCTCTTAGATTTCGTAACGGGAACAGGGCGCAGAGGGCGGGGCCCCTTCCCTTCTATGTTGCTAGGCACACCGTCATGTGTATCATTATAATTATTTGCTCACCTGCGATAGGGCTAGCCGGCTGATAACTAATGCTCATTGGCATGCTGGGCAGCGTTCAAAACAAAGCGGGAAGCATTGCTAATTTAACGTTCATTAGTTGCGTTGCCGGTAAAAATGAAAAATGAAGCGCAAATACCCAAGCGGTGCTCAGAAAAACAAGATGAGAGCGAAAGCCGAACAGGAGAGGGCAAAGCTACCAAAAAATAGCATCATTGTTCCAGCAGGCAGCCAACGTAGACTCTAACGTTACTGCAGATGCATCGGCAGTAAGCTCCCCACCCGGCCCGGCCACCGCTAGCAACCCCCCGGTCAGCTCCGAGTCCAGGCAGACAGCAGACAGCCCAGCCAGGCCCCCAGCCCCGCTACAGCCGAGCCAGCTAGCTCCCCACCGGACCCCGCCACCGCTAGCAACCCCATAACCAGTACGAGTAGGCTACAGGTTACATTGGAATTGGAATCTAATCAGTTCCTTTTTTCAGGTAAAAATTAACATAGAGAATACGTTCGCACATACAGCTCCACTAGTACGCATACTAGTAATAAACCAACGTCACCACCACCACCACCCCCCCCCCCCCCCAGGCATTTTAATAACATTTTTGTAATTATAATAAAAAAATATATATAAAAGTAAATCAACAATTCTAATCCCTTTCGGATATTCACCCTGGCTACGCAGCGTATGTAGCCTATGCTATGACGTAGGCTACGGGTGTGGGGGGGTGTGTGTGTAGGGAGCTCAAGCAAATGACAAAATAACGTAAACTGATTTCTAACGTTAGCAAACCAGTGTTTTCCATAGCCTACAATACATCAGGCCTACAGAGTTCGCCACCATGTCAAAAAAATATTAAATGGAAACGTCATTGTTTGAAAACTAATTTACTATCATTTTAAAATCAATAGAAAATGTGTTCGCATAAGCTCTCCATGTGATCCGTTTTCGGAAATGATCAACTACTGGTGTGTGGACCTCCGTAGGTAGCAACTCCCAAGTGTAAACTACAGTGTTTTGATTGGCGGTAGACTAATCTCACAACATTGGCTGCTTGGCCATGCACAGATGAGTAGATTTGGAAAGCGAATAACTAACCTAAATTAGCTAAATGATCATTTTCAATCTTCATCATCTCGACTTCAGCTAATAAGAAGAGCTTGCCTCCAAAAAATGGTCAGGTACTGTTAAAGATCTCATATTTCTTCCATGTAGCTAAATGTATAAGCTAAATGAGATAGGGGAGAGTGGTGACAGTGGAAGCTGTTCTGATAATACAGAAACCAACGCAAATGTTACGGTGCAGCTTTATGGAGCACACCTAGGAGCATAACTAGCTGATATGTAAAGTTTGCGATCTTCGTTAGATAATTAAACTCCTAAATGTCCCAACCACAGAGCAGCGGTTAAACAACGACATTTTAGCCATCTTTTCTGACATAACGTTACACTGATAATTTATCCTCTCTTCTCACGTCCTTTTTCATTATTTTCCTGTGTCTTATTTTCTTTGATGTCTGATATTTTTAGGTATTCGTATTGATGAAGCCAAATGACATTTGTAATGCCATTTCAATTGACAGAATTGTACAATTCTGACTGTTGTATAGATGCTCTGCCACTTGTGCAGGCCCCCCCAGCGCACACACAAAAGCCATCCTGGGGGAAACACAGCTAACCTTAGCACCCCCATGTATTGACCTAGCCCACCCTTAGCCCAGGGAGAGAAATTAAAGTTCCTGGCGCTGTCACTGATGATGCCTGAAAAAATAAACATTTTTTAAAAAGCTTTAAGTGGCCGCGATGTCTATCCCATGTCACTCTATTATTGATTTAGGGGAGAGGCCGCATGGTCCGACCTGCGGGGGAGCCCCGAAATATTGCGCAACGCCACTGCGTATAAGACACTAGGTGATATTAGGAGTCGAGACTGATATCCGTCTTCCACGCATTATTTCACAAGTTTTAATTGCATAACGGCACTGAACATGATTTGAGTAGTTTTCCTTTGCAATTTCCCATTTTATCATCCGATGCGTTAGGTGTCAGTAATGGGCTTTGTTGATGTTGAATGCCCTTCATTCAAGTCTTTAGCCGGCTGGACTTCATTTCCCATAGCCACTTTAGGTGATGACGCACAATTTCTCAGACATCAAGTTCTTTCGAACAAAATGGCAGCGCGCTCTGGTGATAAACGTGGTTTGGAACATTTAGACGAATATGAGCCTAAACCGGCCAAACATCAGCGAAGCCTTCATGAACGAATGTCGGATAGGCGCCTTGTTGTTGTTCTCGAGGGAGCGACGCTGGAAACCGTTAAGGTTTTGGACTCGTATTTTCTGGCTAGCATGCTTGTATTCGTAGCTAATGCTAACTTGAAGTATCTACGTTTCCCCTCTTTCTGGTCACTTATATTTATGTATGTGGAAAATGTCATATTCTGATCAGTAATCATAGCCAGCTAGCTAGCTGGTGGCTAGTTGCACTTAATAAGTGCTCGCATGTTCAGTCATTGTATATGATAGAATGTATTACAAGGAAATTAACGTGAAATATTTTGCTGTTTTGAAATATTGTCCTTAGGTCGGAAAGACGTTTGAGCTGCTTAACTGCGACCAGCACAAGAGCATGATCATAAAGAATGGAAGGGACCCAGGCAAAATTCGACCTGATATTGCACATCAGGTAATGTTACATGCATCTTATAGAGCAACGTACATTTAGTTAACGTTACTCTTTTAATGTATTCTACCTCTTTTCCATTATATATGTATTGAAATGTCTCTTTGTCCATTGTGCGGTCGCTCGCTATCAGTGCCTACTGATGTTGCTGGACAGTCCGTTGAACCGCGCCGGATTACTTCAAGTCTACGTTCACACAGAGAGGAATGCGCTGATCGAGATCAACCCCACAGACTCGAATCCCACGAACCTTTACTCGCTTCTGTGGGCTTATGGGTAAGACACTTTTCTTCAGTGGACAGTGTCATCTCTGGTTTTTCCCAGAAAATGTGCCGTGGTAATAATAATTTTCTTAGCTGGAATAGCTGACATGGAAAGAAGTAGGATGTTTCAACAGCAATGATGTGGACCGTCAGCCCACACCCCCCTTTTCTTGGCTCATCCTGACATGATTCTGTCCTCATCCCTCTTCTTCTTTCAGCTGCTTGTTTTAACTCTCTTCCTCTCATGCAGTCCAGCTCCTTCACAAGCTCAGCGTGAGGGCTGCCGACGGGCCCCAGCGGCTCCTGAGACTCATTAAAAACCCAGTGTCAGATCACCTGCCCCCTGGCTGCCCCCGCATTGCCACCTCCTTCTCTGCTGGGCAGGCAGTCGGTCCTAGGACTATTGTTCCAGAAGAGGGACCTGCCACTATTGTGATTGGAGCATTTGCACATGGAGCAGTGAGTTCTCTTGAGTTTGGGGGAGGGGGGAGTTAAGGGCTACTTGTTTTAAGTCAAAGGGGATTCAGTGCACTGATGAGCCCTGTGAATCTTTTTGTCGCTTCATGGAAAACCTGTCGGTTAAATCGACCATGAGTGGGTTTCTGTTAATTTGCTCTAAAGTATTTTCTCTGATTTACAAAAAAAGGAAGAAATGTAAGTGGTAAAGGTCTAACTTGTGATTTCAATAGAGGAAATGTTTTCTTATTACTACTAATAATGGCTGGATTGTGCTGATACTCTCCTGGGTTAAGGTTTTTTTTTCAAATCTGATGGTAATTGCCTTTCCTGTTTCCCTCAGGTAAACGTGGATTACACAGAGAAGACGGTATCTATCAGCAACTACCCGCTGTCTGCGGCCTTGACCTGTGCTAAAATGTGTTCCGCCTTCGAGGAGGTCTGGGGTGTGTTGTGACCTGGAGGGAGCTGCAGTGAAATGGGAGTGTTGTCTAGAGTACACATGAAAGGACACTGATGGTGTTTGATAGTGAGCCATGACTAGGAGGCTGGATATGTGTCTTGTGTTTTGCAGAATACAAAATGATGTATTCTCGGTCATAAGGAGTGTAATTTACAAGGTGACTTGGTGTTCTTCAGTAGCTGAACGCAGTGGGGGCTTATGTGCTCCTACTTGTCGGTTGTGTAGTTTGTCACTCCTGGCTCCGCCAAAGGTATACATAAAATATGTAAATAAATGAGGGTTTTTGTGTGGGTTTTTCTTCACGGGGGAATCATTCCAGCGTATATGATTTTCATCGTATGCCAGCGTTATTCTTTAGTTTTTTCTGCGTGGGACATATGCTGCAAACATTTTTGCAGATCACAAATAAACTAATTTTGATAGCTCACTGTCTATTTTTTGTTGTTTTTGTAGGCAAGAGGTTCAGAGGTATTACCTGCTTGCACTATCAGTACAAACACTAAGTCAAACCCAAAATATTCAATACATTTTGCAGTTGACCCACAATTACTTAAACATAATACAGTGCTCTGTGCCTTGATAAACTACAGTGCCACCTGAAGCTGCGCTACATGCTAATTCTTCAGGAAAGGTGTATTGCACTGATCATGCCTGGAAATCTGGGAGCCCGGTGTGTTCTTGGGAGAATCCAGCGTAGATTTAAACGCACCTTACCCCAAGTGGGATCAGATCAACTGTGTCCCTCCAGATCATAGTTTGGCCAATGCAATGGCTGATTGAGAAGATTTAGTGTGTGGTCTTAGCCCTGGTCTGGCTTTGGTGAGTCTTTATGAAGTGAGTAGTGGTGCTAGATACTATTTTCAGTAAAAAAGAAGATGAGTCCTTTAGGGGCACACAACCAGGTTGAGGCTTATGATACGGAAATAAACAGGATATTAATCACAGAAATCATTCAATGTTGGATAATATACTGTGGCCATCCACAGCAATGCTTCGTAGCTCTGCAGTTGCATTCAGCAAGAATTCACTTTAATGTTTTACATTCTGTCAGCCTGGGCTTTAAATTTGAGGCAGAAAACCAGCATGTTAGGTGGCTGCGGGAGCTAGGCTTGTAGCTCAGCGGGGCATTGTAACTGACCCCAGATTTACTGAGGATTTTACAGTGATGGGACATGCTTTCGAATGCAGAAGATAATTCCAAATCCCACGTCAACTTTTCTTCCTGTAGGCATTCACAAGAACCCTCTCCACAACCTAATTTTGAAACGTCTCATACGGGGTTGTCCTGCCTGACCCGGAGCTCCGCGATCACACTTTCCAGCTGTGTGCTATTGCATGTGTCGTTATTTAATTCACGCAAATGTCTGACGGTGACTGTTCAATTTATCTGATTTGTGTTCAGTAAACATGACAACAGTGATATGAATCATACTGTAATTGCCAAGTGTCATGGTATCAAATCAATAAAAATTGTATTTATATCAAACTTCGTATAAGTGAATGCAATTCAAAGTGGAAAAATAAGACAGTATGGGATGATATGTTATGATTTCATTCTTTTTAAAAAAAAATCAATGTCACTGGCGTTGACACAATTGAAAATGGAAACCAATCACTGCTGTTGAAAAGAACATGTAACCTTTATGTTTAGGACTGTGCAACGGCTACAGGCAGGCTAGCCCTGGACTGGAACTGGTTATCCCACTTGAGAATCCCCAAAACAGGTTCTTCATCAATTACAAATGTGGGAAGTGCAGTAAGCTACAGATCTATAGGTTTTGCCTCATAGTTGTGATTGGTTTCCATTAATAAAAAGTGTAAAACCCAAAGACTGCAACATTGACAGCCATTTATAACCAGATATGCTAATGCTAATACAGGGTTGAATGCAAACACTGCAACTTGTGTCGTGAACAAACATGAATCCTGAATAGAAATGCACAAACCGCATTTCAATTCTCCAATTTCAAAACTTATGTGTTGTGTGCCACGGTATCATTAATTTTGTTGGAACAAGTCTTATTATGACTAAAAAATGTATAAAATTAAATAAAAAAATAACTATTTGTGGCCTGACAGCATTGACTGGTCGGATTTTTTTTTTGTTCTTTGTAGAGAATATACAGAATTCAGGAACATAGGAACTGAATACAGCATGAAAACAAATTGTAGATTTTACTATATAGTTACATTAAAGGTTGTATCAGCGATTTTGGGTGGAAACATAAATGATCACATTCATCTGATTTTTCCTCACGATCCGCTAGCTGCCCGCCCCATAAGCAGGCCGTCAAAAAACCGCGTCTCTGTAGGCAGCCTATGCTCCGAGATCGTACACAAAAACAAATGGTACTACCAACCACTCAAAACCAAAATAAACAGTATTCCAACCAATCACAATGATCTGCACAAACGCTAATACTCTTATCTCGCTGAAATCTTGACGGATTTACAAACGGTTTGGTTTCTTACAAACGTTATTAACGTGGTTATAATTCTGGATGCTTGAACACTATTTTTTAAAACATAACATAATTATTCATAAGTTTGTTTGTTTGGGATTTCGCTTCAGAAGTGACGTCACCCAAAATCGCTGATACAACCTTTAAGTCTAGCATCATAAGATAATTACTTAAAGGGTTTCTTCTCCTGACTCATTCTTCTATAGAACTCTATGTGGAAAAAAAGTCAGGAGAAGAAACCCTTAAAGTGATCCATCCATATCTACTCCATATCTGGCCGTAGAGTGATGGTTTGGGGCTCGTTTGATACCTTAGACCCTTGATGACTTACAGCCATTTTGCCAGTCATGTGTTCCATACTGTACCAGCATAATTTACAGCTGAATCTATTCTCACTCCCCAATTCCCATAGGGATCCATTCAAATGCAGAGAGGTTATAGTATCGCTTGTAACAGTACCTGAAAATAAGATATCGAGAGTCTTTTGATGTTGATGGGTCACAGACTTCAGGAAGTAACAGCATGCAAAGGACATGCGACCAAATATTAAATATGATGAAGGGTTTGAATACTTACGCACATGAGAGATTTTAGTTTTAGATTTTTAATACATTTGCAAAAATTTCTAAAAACGTTTTCACTTTGTCATTATGGGTTATTGAGTGTAGATTGATGGGCAAAAATGGCAATTTTATCCATTTAAAATTAAATCTACAACACAAAGTGTGCAAAAAGTGAAGGGGATTGAATAATTTTGAGTGCAACTGTACATGTTTTCATGGACTTTTACATTGTCAACTTTAAAAAGAAAGGCTAAGTAGGTAAGTTGGGGGTAAGACTGCAAACTTTTGAGTATTAATATAAAATTTGACCATAATTATAAGAAAATTCACTACATTTGTTTTTAATTCTGATAATAAGTTATAATTTTCTTTTTTTTAAAGAAAAAAAGGTTATTTTTAAAGTTTTATTATTGAAACTTATATAAAGTTACTTTCATAACAGAAATAGACACTAAATATCACAAAATATATAACAAATAGGGGTATATTAAAAAAATTACAAAGATATCTTCATGAATGTCTATTGTCTTTACTGCTTTTATGTTTTTCAGTCTGTGCAATATCTTAAAATAATGTCCCGTTTCTATTTTAAATCGTTGTCTATTTGGCTTCTTCTTTGCTCATTTGCATGTATGAACAAAATATTTTCCAAATAAAATAGAGATTCTACTTCAAGCCTTTTACATATTATTACAATTACCTAGATATGTATACAGACGGGTCGAAAGATGAAAAGGATAAAGTAGGCATTGGAATATATATACCCTCAATGAATGTAAGTATAGGGAAAAGAATAACGGATCAGATGTCAGTTTATACAGCAGAAATGATGGCGGTCATCATAGGCCTACAGTGGGTGGAGGAAGTGAGACCAGACAGAGTGGTATGCTGTGTTGATTCGGTAGCAGTACTCCACAGTATAAAAAAATATGAAATCCACTAGGGAAGATTTAATGCTGGAAATCCAGCAAAGTTTATTCAGAACACACAGGCTTGGGGTGGAAGTCCGATTCTGTTGGGTACCTGCTCATGTAGGCATAAAAGGGAACGAAGGAGCAGATAAAGTAGCCAAAAAAGCAACCAGGATGAGAGATATTATAGATGTACCTTTTGGTAAAGGAGAAGTTAAGGCGATGCTCAAGAAAGAAATAATGAAGAAATGGCAGGACAGATGGGACAGGGACAACAGCGGAAGAAAATATTACAGCGTGCAGAAAACCATCAATGCACAGGGTGTGTTTAGAGGAAACAGAAGGGAGGAAACAATTATAACTAGATTAAGGTTTGACCACACAGGATTAAATAAAACACTGTATTTGATAGGGAAAAGTATGTCAGATGAATGCTCGGAATGTAAAAGGACAGAGAATGCGGAACATGTACTCATACAATGTCGAAAGTATAGGGAAGAGAGGATAAGACTAGCGCAAAAGATAGGTAAGGCAGGAAGAGAATGGAATCTTGTGGGTATTCTGGGAACAACAGGAGATGGGGTACAGGACACACAGAAAGCGGTTGTAGAATATTTGAAGGAGATAGGATTATACCATAGAATTTAGTAAGTGATTTAGAGTTTATTTATTTTATTTATTATTATTATTATTATTATTATTATTATCATTATTATTTAGTCTATTTTATTTAATTTTTAATTATTTATTTATTTTTTTATTTTTTTAAATAAATGTATTTTAGAAATAAATAAAAAATAAATGATTAAATAAGATAAATTAAGAATAAAATTTTTAATATATATATATATATATATATATATATATATATATAATTTTTATTTTATTTTTATTTTTATTTGTATTTTATTTTATTTTAGTTTATTTAATTTTTTTTGAATATCATTTCATTATTATTATTTTTTTTTAAATCTAATGATATAAAGTAGTTCTGAAAATATACCATACTACATACTCCGGTACAGTAGGTGGCGGTATGCACCTTATAAGTAACGGTTGCAACCCGCCATAAAACCAAAATAAGAAGAAGAAGAAGAAGCCTTTTACAGCGTAAACGTCATAATGAGGCGACAGAATCAGCTTGTACAGGAAACACGTGAGTTTTCTTGTTCCGGGAATAAACGTGTGTAGAGTTGCATGTGCGTGTTATTTCATGTGGTGCTGAAAAGCTGCTAATCAGATATTGAAAATAAACCGTTAACGACCAGCAAATATATTTGCTGGGAGAGAGTGGAGAAAGACGCAGTCGGAAGATTGCATACATTACGGGATTGCCCGTATCTATAACAAGTAAGTTTTGTGTGGATCAAGATAACGTTGCTAAGTTAGCGATCTCACTGCGTTGAAAATAACGTTAGCATTTTTTGTATCCCTCTTTAGCACAATCGTAGGTGTAACGTTACATAAAAGGTTGCTTGATACTTTAAAAAAAATATTGTTAGCTTGTTACAAATTCTGTATAAGTTACCTCTACATCACAAATAAGTTACCTAACTACCTAAAATCGTTCACACCAGTATGGCATTTTTACATTTTGTCGGTCAGTTGGCTACGTTACACTTGACAAGACACGTATAAAGCAGCTAATGTGACTTTCTGTGTAGTGACAGCAAAGCATACATACATTTTTGTGGAAAGTCGGAACAGTGTGCCCACGGTAATTGCAATTACAAATATGTGCTGGTACCACGTGTGATGTATAAGATCGATGAGAGGCTGGTAACTTTAATATTCCAAATGGACTGTTGTTGAATTCTGATGATCAAGCTACTTAGCTAAAGGATTGTCAAAACATTTATGCAATAAATGAAAATTACAGTTTTATGTTTGCTTTATCATATACTGTAATAATTGTGGCTACACATTGATTAGTGTTAAACTTTTTTGAAAATGTCTGGTTTGTTTGTGTTTTAGTTCATTACAGTCCCTCCTCAAGCAGTGTTCGGGTAGCTCGTCCATTTGGAATTGTTATTGCCACTTGCACGATTCCCCAACCAACCATTTATTTTCAATAGGTTTTTTTGTAAACTGTCTTATTCTATTTCCACAGACAGCCAACACACAGTAGCTGTCAACCATGGGAAGGAAGTTGGATCCCACCAATAAGGTTAAACGAGGGCCAGGACGAAAGTCGAGGAAACAGAAAGGAGCGGAGACTGAGCTTGCTAAATTCTTAGTGGATGGTAGGATCTTCGGTTATGCTTGTGCAATTGTGAACACAGAAATGATATGAAATTTTACATCTCAGTATCTGCAAACTGTTTTGCAGTTATTCTGTTTGTGCGTTATTGTGAAGTTGTCAATAGTGCTGCATTGTGCAACAGTATTTGAAATGGAATTGTTTGCTTTTTTCAGAGGACACAGAGCCAAAAAGACTGTCAAGCAGAGCAAGGAAACGGTAAGAGTTAAGGTGGCAGCCATGATGGAAACTGAATGCACTGTATAAACACAAAGTTTTGTTAACGTGCAAAGAAATATAGCCTTCAGTATAATTTTATATGAGAGAAAATAGTATATAAAGTGCCACTGATTATATTATGTAAAGGCACCTGCCTTCAGGTGTCTGTAGGTGAATATACAGTATTATACAACAGTTAGTTCCGACCGTGCATTGTGATTGGCCGAGCCGCATTCCATGATGCTGATACACAGTATAACGTCATCACAGGCCGGGATCACTCTGCTTTTACATTCTAATTGAAACATTGTTGGGGGGGGGGGGGCGGATTTGGAAGTTGGACTTCTGAAGGAACTATATTTGTTGGGCGGAACCAAATAAACAACAAAATCATAATTTGTTGTCGCAATCATTATTGATAGACATTTTATAGGCAAGTAACTATTGCACTCGAGGTTGTGCTGTTATACTGTATATCAGCATGGCTGTGATTATCTTTGGCACAGCCTGCGGCCTCATGCGGATGTACAGTATAACGGTACTCCCTCTTGTTTGCTTAATTGTGTCTTTTTACCCCATCAGGGCCTGCTGTATAGAGAGTCTTAGTAAAGTGTGGATGGCTTTAGCATCTTGATGATTAATCTCATATGAGGTTGTACCGTAGGCAAAATATTTAAAACACAATTGATGCCGATTGGCTCTCTCTCATTTTTATGCGAAGCCAGCAATCTGAGCTTAAGTCCTGCCATTCATGTAGTAACGTTAATGTGTTGAGAGCATGTCTGAGAGGTTGTACAGCGCAGGAACAGGGGGTTTGATTTGCATCTTAATTTTGCGACGGTGATGATTGTTGTTATGCAGAGCTGCAAAGAGAACACTACCTCCTGTCCAGGCTAAGGACAAAGCGGAAAAGGAGCCGCCACAGAAAGGTGAATCTGAATTTCATCACTTTGTGTTTCAAGAGTTATTGTGAGTTAATATCTGCTTTGGTGGGACCAAAATGAGGATTCATCTGATTGGTGGGACCAAAATGAGGATTCATCTGATTGGTCGGACCAAAATGAGGCTTCATCTGATTGGTGGGACCAAAATGAGGATTCATCTGATTGGTGGGACTAAAATGAGGATTCATCTGATTGGTGGGACCAAAATGAGGATTCATCTGATTAGTGCCAGAGCTATATGGTGAATTTGTTCACCCTGTCTTTGTCAGAAAGTGGTGTACGGTGGTGTCCTCCAAGGCAGCTGTGACCCTCACCAGTACAGTCATTTATTCCCCAGTATAAGATTGGCTTTCCTTTGGTCTTTTTAATTCTTAGGATTCACAGATGAGAACAGTGAGTGGTTGAAACCAGTCAAGCGGAAGCGGCCTGCTGACGAATCAGACGGTGAGGACGACAGCGACAGCCAATGGGAGCAGGAAGAAGATGAGGAGGAAGAGAATACGGGAGCAGGGCTTAAAACGGAAGAAGCTGATGGAGGGAAGGAGAAGGATGGCGATGATGATGACGGCAGTGACGATGATGAAGAAATGGTAGATGACTACGGTGCGATGGACGACGCGGATGGAGAAGAGGTACGTGTTCCGCGCCGAAAATGAAAAGCACGTTTGGTTGTGAGCTTGTTTTGTTACTCACCACCTGCGTTCTCCAATCAGCTGCTCCCCATTGAGAGGGCTGCCAGGAAACAGAAGAAGCTCGATGCGGCCATGGAGCAGGACAGCGATGAGGATGAGGATGAAGAGGAGGAGGACGAGGAGGCTGAGAGCGGGAGTGAGCATGCAGATGAAGAAGACACAGTACAGGCCAATATTGATGAGATGGACAGATTCAAGCTGCCTGATTCTGAGGAAAGGGAGAAAGAGGGTGAGTTATCTTTTGGGCTTCTGTTGTTCTCGGTGGTTAATTCTTTATAGAAATTTGTTGGTTTTGTTTGCTATACGTCTTATTTAATTTAATATTTTTACAGTAGTTATGTTTTTTCTCGTTTTATGACTTATGATTTCTCAAGTCAGGGTCTTGGTGAACTTGCTCTCCAACACTTTCTTTTTTGTGTCTCAGGGGTGTTGCCTTTAGATCTGCAGTCCATCCATCAGCGAATTAAGGACAATGTGGATGTCCTCTCGAACTTCGCCAGCAAGAGAGAGGAGGGGAAAGAGAGGACGGAATACCTGTCTCTCCTGAAAAAGGATCTGTCGATGTACTACAGCTATAACACCTTCCTCATTGAGAAACTGTTGGACATCTTCCCGGTATCGGAGGTAAATGTAATTGGCATGACTCCACATAGTGTTGTGCTGATTTTTTTTTGTTTGTTTTAATAAAACGTATCAATCTTTTGGTCTGTTTACATTCACCAGAGCACCTTTTAATGTTGGCAGTTTTATTAAAAGGGAATAAATTATGTTTTTACTCACCAAGATTCAGTTTGCTGGAATTGAGACGGTCAAGTTATTTGCTGTAAGTGAGCGTTGTCTGTTATTTATCAATCTACACTTTTGTTTATTCTTCTTTTGTAGTTGATTGATTTTCTGGAGGCCAATGAGATTCACCGACCGGTCACCATTCGAACAAATACACTCAAGACAAGGAGACGGGACTTGGCTCAGGTAAGCAGTCAAAGCTCAGGAAAAATAAGTTGATTGTGATATATAATATTATATTCATAATATTCTGTTTAATCACAAAGATGGCAACAGTGGAATGTTTCAGTTATATTTTGCAATGTCTCCTTTCTTTCAGGCCCTGATCAACAGGGGGGTGAACCTTGACCCCTTAGGAAAGTGGTCTAAAGTGGGCCTGGTTATATTTGACTCCTCTGTACCTATAGGTGAATCTCTTTTTTTTTTTTTTCTTCCTTGGTGCTAATGTGCTGTAGCATTCAGGCCAGTCTTTACATATGACTGATTTAACTCAATCAGTAAGATCTATAATGTTGTTGATTGGATAAAATTGATCAGTCCTGCGTTCTGTACTAAACTCCAAACTGTCTTGGTCCTAGGTGCAACCCCGGAGTATTTAGCTGGTCAGTACATGCTTCAGGGTGCCTCTAGCTTGTTGCCTGTCATGGCGCTCTCTCCCCAGGAGGGGGAGTCGGTACTAGACATGAGCTCTGCTCCAGGAGGCAAGACCACATATATGGGTATGTGTGTTTTTAAATTGGTATATTTAAGAACCAAAATTAACCAAGGCTTATTGGTTTGATTTTCAGTGGTATGGTACCCTTAAAGATAGGATTTAGCAGATTCTTCATGTGGTGTCTATTAAAACATTCACAGCAGCTCCACGTAAGCACACGCTCATTTTTACTTTGTCTCCAGCTCAACTGATGAGGAATACGGGTGTGATTGTGGCAAACGACGCGAGCGCAGAGAGACTGAAGAGTGTGGTGGGCAACATCCATCGTCTGGGCGTCACCAACACGGTCATTTGCAACTACGACGGCAGACAGTTCCCCAAGGTGCGTTCCCTGTCACTCATTTACGGTTGTTTCTGTGAGGTTACAGTGTAGTCATTTGTTTTGCGTGATATTCAGTGGGTAGACTCACTGTGTGAGGTAATGTTTTTAAAGCGTACTCTTGAATTTTATGACACTATTGCTGTGTCTCAATTGCGAGGCTGCGACCTACGAAGGCTGCATTTCAGGACCGCATATGTCAGAAGTACTGTCCCATTACGAAGACTCCTTGAAATGCGGCCTCGAAATGCAGCCTACTTTTGGCCGATTTTGAAGGATACATCAGTGTATCCTTCACAGCCTTAGATATCCCACAATTCTTTGCGCATTTTGCCGGAAAGACAGTTGATACGGAAAATGGCTGACGAGAGCAGCGATCTGCTGTTTAAATGTAAGTTTGTGTAAACCTTTTTTTTAAATTTTAGCTATCGGTAATCATGTCGTTACCTGTTGGCTAAAACGTATATTACCTCGAATAAATTTTCCATTTTTATATTTCAGTATTTTTTTTTAAATTTTACTCGCGGTTTTATTTTTTTGTGAGTCTCTCACTGGCTTAAGTTCTCACGCGCTGGTTGTTTAGGTCCGAGGAGGTTGTGGGCGGGAACGTGACGTAAACGTGAATTCTTCATAGACTGTCCCATTTCAGCTGCTGTTCAAAAGCCAGCCCAGCCTTCCTCTCTACAAAGGACTGTCCTACGGAGGATGCGGCTACTATAGGTCGCAGCCTCGCAATTGAGACACAGCCTATAAAAGACCATTGGCTCTTGACTACCTTGCAACAAGCTTTGTGATTTGATTATCATGGATGGCAGACATTTGTGTCCCACTCCCTGATTGGTTCTGTTTTTGATTGACAGGTGATGGGTGGGTTTGATCGGGTATTGTTGGATGCCCCTTGCTCTGGCACTGGAGTTATTTCCAAAGACCCAGCTGTGAAAACCAGTAAGGTACTGTATCCCAAGAATGTTTTGTATTTGAATTTCTCAGTCAGATTCGTAGGCCCCATATTGTTGGGTTTTTGGAGCTCATTCAGTGTTTATGCTCATTTTCACTCTTTTCCTTGTTAGGACGAGACTGATATCCAGCGCAGTGCCCACTTGCAGAAAGAGCTCATTCTGTCAGCCATTGATTCCCTCAATGCAGAGTCTGCCACAGGTGGTTACCTGGTCTACTGCACCTGTTCCATCATGGTGAGTATATCTTGTCTGCAGCTCCCACTGTACTCTATTTGCACTCTATGAATCTGATCACAGTTCATGCCAAGACTGTGTAATATTAATACAAAAATGTACTTTTTGGTGGACTCGCTGCTTTTGGGACAAGTGATAATTACTGAAAAAATTATAATTAAGGGACTAATTCTGATGATCACTTCAGGTGGAAGAGAATGAATGGGTTGTGGACTACGCTCTGAAGAAAAGGAATGTCAAACTGGTACCGACTGGCCTGGACTTCGGCAAGGAGGGGTTTACAAGGTAAAGAAAGGATTTGGATCAGAGTGACAGTGAGTGGGGCTATGAGGGGAAATAAAGAAACAAGATTCCATGTGGAATCCGAACTAGAAATGTGACGCGTGAGACAGTCCTCGCTGTGTGGGTGGATACCCAGTGCACCACTTTGAATAGAAACAACCTGATAATCAACAGGGCTCTGGGAAATCTTGCCAGAACCTGTATATGTGATGAGAGCTGAAATACACAACCACAATGTATAGAAAATAACTAGATTGTTTGGGCTATGTTCATCTTCACCTTCTTCACCGCCTTTGTCCCTTTGATCTCTTTTCTCACTGTTATTTTTTGTTACTTTCTCTGCTCAGGTTCAAAGAACGCAGGTTCCACCCCTCCCTCCGTCTCTCAAGGCGATTCTACCCTCACTCGCATAACATGGATGGATTCTTTGTGGCGAAACTGAAGAAATTCTCTAACACTGTTCCAACCACATCCGCCGGTGAACCAGCAGGTAAGGCAATCGCATTGTGGCTCACCCACAGAGAATCTGAATTATAATTTTGTAAATGTGTAGTGTCCTGTTCAGTGAGTGGATGTGTGCTGTATTAACGCTGAATTATCTTTTGGATTTTGCAGAAGAGGAGAATGTACCTGCTGAGACAGAGACTCCTGCACCCTCAAAGGGAAGCGCTAAAAACCCAGGGTCAAAGGTCAAGACCAAGAAACCCCTCAAGGTCAAAGCAGACATGGCAAAGAAGAAAGTTGCAACTAATGGAACTGTTGCAAAGAACCTCCCCAAGAAGCCAACAGATGTGCTAAAAAAGAAAGGCATTAAAGATGGAAGGAAGAAACCCAAGCTTGCCAAGGAAGGCACAGAGATGGCAAAAGAAGTGAAAGTAGAGGAGAAAAAAGAGGAGGGCAGCAGGTTTGAGAAAAAAATGGGTAAAAAGAAGAGGAAAAATCTAATGAATAAAAATAACAGAATGGGCAAGAACAAGTTTAAGAAGTTTAAGAAGATGCTGAGCAAGGAAGAAGTGGCGTGATAAACATGTAACTATTATGTAATCATTTAACGTGAAATGGGGGGGGGTTGGGGTTATAAACTGGATGGAACCAGAAAGCATGGAGTGAGGAGCCGAGTACTGATCTCTCTGTAGAGTTGAGATGGAGAGAGAGGTGTTGGAAAAAAAACCTTGGGACTACCAGACTGTATTGGTCATTGCAGAAATACTTCATGGGGCATATTTTATGCCCATAGTTCAATACTACACAGTTTAACAAATAACTTGCATCTTTCCTGGAAAGATTTATAATTGTATTTAGTATTTGTCCAAATGATTGTCATAAGATGTTGTCCTTAAGATTTTTGCAAGAATGCCTTTGATAAATATTACTCTGTGAGAAGAATGAATAAAATTCATCTCACTTTTCTTCAGTACCTGTGTACTTTTTGAGGTGGATTTCTTCATTCAAAAAGAGCTTTGGTTAATAAATCATCCATTTTATTTTTTATTGTGAATTGTATTATTAAAACTTGTACAACGATGGACTGTGAGTATAAAATGACTGGAGAATATTATACTGCAGCAGTGGATGTCATATTTGAGTATGTGGCATACATCATCTTTCGCCTTGGAGATCTAAATCTGGATTTATCATTGTCCAACTATTAAAGACTGCATAACAGTGACAATGAGGTCAGACTATTATCTTTGCAACTTTCTGACTGGCGCAACTAAAGTGAACAAGGCTATAATACTGTTATTCTACTGAACACTTCTTTAATTCCCCAGAATGAGGTATTTAACCCACAAATGTGGGTTGACAGTATAATAAATTGGCTGCATTTGGTAAATGCGCTTAAAAGCAGGTAAGGGTTATTTTTTTATCTTTATCAGTATAATTTTATAAGTCCCTTCAAGTGAGCAATTTTGCTAAATTGCTTTGTAGAAAAGATGACGATGACCGTCAATCAAAATTTACTGTCTTTCCGTACTTCCTTTCTGACCGGACGAGCTGTTGTTTTTGTTAGCCAAAATGGCGGCGGGGATGTATTTAGAACACTACCTGGACAGTGAGTACATTTGTAATGTTACTTTATATTAGTCAATAATTATCAAGTGTACTACAGTCTATAAGACAGACTGGGTATAGTTACAAGCCAGTTACGTTTATACTCTTGATTAAAACAGAAAGCCTAGTTTAGCTTGACAATGTTGTCTTAGCAAGCTAACGTTAGGTTAGCGATAACAGTAAGTTAGTGCACGCGTTAAATGGCTTTATAATATTCACAGCGTTTGTCACCCTGTTTGTTCAGAGTAGCTCGTTTGCATTAGCTGTACGTCTGTGCTCCTATTTACATCCTAAAGTCACTTTTGTTTATTTGCGAACTGGGACGTTTGCGTGTTAATTTGCCAACTATCTTACAAGGTACGTTGGCTAACAAACTTCCTAAGTTAAACACTAACGTTACAGAAATATGAATCGCCAAGTTGGCTTGATAAGTAGCCCTTGAACAGTTATATGAAATAAGCCAAATGGGTAATTTTGTTTTTCTGGTTAATGAGTTGTTTGCCTTCCTCCAGGCATAGAGAATCTGCCGTTTGAACTGCAGAGGAATTTCCAACTGATGAGAGACTTGGACCAACGGACCGAGGGTGAGTGAGACCCAGGAGCAATATCGTTCTGTGGGGGCTTATAAGCATGCTTCTGCGTGTATACGTTGTGCTCTCACCCGCCCTCCCAAAAGCATTCTCGTTGTGTATGTTATGTCCGTATTCACACTCATGGTGTTTGGGAAGCTGAAATCTTGTGTACTCAGCGCTCCACCTATGTCTCTTTCCATTACAGACCTGAAGGGACAGATCGATTCTCTGGCACGAGAGTACACATCCAATGCACGGACGCTGTCTTCAGAACAGAAGCTGTCCCTTCTGCGGCAAATCCAGCAATCCTATAGCAAGTGCAAGGAGTTTGGAGATGACAAAGTGCAGCTGGCTATGCAGACGTATGAGATGGTCAGCAACCGACACAATCTGGAGCTCTGAGCTTCCAACAAATTGAGAGACTAATGGGTGTATTTCTTGTATTTGTCTGGTTTATTGAGGTAGTGGTTTCCTTTGGGTCTTGTGGTATGCATTTCGCAACCACTAACACTTTACATTCGACCTATATGTGCACAGCTTTTAAGCACCATGAATGCATTTCACTAATTGCTTTCACCATGTAATATTTTGTGAATATTACAATATTATATTATATACGAATTACAAATTGTTCAACGTTAATTTATCTTTAAACTGAGAAGCGTTTGATTATTGAGCTTGGTGTTATAAGGCATTCAGTTGTTGAGACGTTATTGGTTTACCGTTTGCAACCGTGGTACGATAGGACATGCCCTGTGCTGTCATTAAACCCACCTTTGTTAATCCAGGTGGACAAACACATCCGGCGGCTAGACACAGACCTGGCCCGCTTTGAGGCCGACCTGAAGGAGAAGCAGATTGAAAGCACCGACTACGACTCCACCTCCAGCAAGGGCAAAAAGAGTGAGTGCCACAGCTGTGCATAGTTGTTTGCCTTTGACTGTGTTTGGTGTATTGTTTTGATATGACCACATTATATGTCAGAAAGTTCAAAATGAGCAGAGATTGAGTCATGTATTTGGGTTTCTGTCTTTGAAAGACTTAATGTCACGTGTAGCATCCATATCATATATTATTTTGTCTTTGAGCATTTTAATCTTACCAGAATAATAAATAAATAAATAAAAATTTTAAAAAAATGTTTTTGTACACTTGTATTTCATGTAAACATCTATTGCAATTTGACAGTAAATTCAGTTGTTACTTTGACATTTTGTTCTTCATTATTTACATTTTGTTTCCATTTCTGCCTGCAGTCTAATCTATAATAGGTTTTTAGCTCTCTGTATCTTACGCTTTCTCTCAGGTGAGTCACTAGGTTTTTAGCTCTCTGTGTCTTACGCTTTCTCTCAGGTGAGTCACGAGGGCCCAAAGAGAAGAAAGTTGCTCGAACTCGGTCAAAGGTGAAGAACTCAGACGATGATGGCAGCCCCAAGAACGGACAGAAGAAAGTGAAGCTTATCCATACGTATGAATTTTTACTGTACATTTCTCCCAAATACTGAATCGATAGTTTATTGTACAATTACTTTTTTTTTTTTTTCTTTTTTTTTTTTTTTAACACAAAGGTCCACATCACCACTCCCTCACAGTTTGTTCTATATAAGCCCCCTGGCTCAGTGTTAGTTCTAGTGTATTTACTGATCCAAATATAGCAATACCCAAATATATAGAATGTGTCTAGCCTCTCAGTACCTGTGTACTGTTGTGTTTGGTAACCCCTTTCCCATTGTCAGGGGGGAGTTCAATGTTCCCGCGGTGAATTTGGGGAACGTCCACCCTTCTGATGTGCTGGACATGCCAGTGGACCCCAATGAGCCCACGTACTGCCTCTGTCACCAGGTGTCATACGGAGAAATGATTGGCTGTGACAACACGGATGTGAGTGCAGGGAGCCGTTCAGTGCCGTCGCACCGTTAATGATAAAGCTACCCTCGTGTCACGTGGCAGTTTGAGCTTTATACTCTGGCTCTGTTTTGCAGTGTTCCATCGAATGGTTCCACTTTGCCTGTGTGGGACTGACGACCAAACCCAGAGGAAAATGGTGAGAAGGGGTTTACGGGGGTGGATGAGTGAAACTCTGTGTACAAAATAAATAATTCAGTGTTTGAGTAAGCAACGCATGTAGATAAAAAAGAAAAACTTAATTGTGTCTACTAAGCATTGCAGTTGCGATGTTACATAATTCCTGTTGTTGCTAACTGGTATATACAACACCTGCCTTTTCTATCCCTTAGTCTCCTCTGTTTTTCCCGGCAGGTACTGTCCACGCTGCTCTCAGGAAAGGAAAAAGAAATGAACGGAGAAAGGGATTAAGGGACACAAAGTTAGAGACGGGGCTTCGGAGAGGAGAGGAGAGGAGAGGAGAGGAGAGGAGAGGGGGGATAAGATTTTTTCCCCCTCACTCACTGGATAGTAATAATGTATGGTTCATCTTCCCCACCCCTTCAGAAGTTTTTGGTGCTCGTTTTCCTATGTATTTACTTTCCCGTGTCTCTAACACAGGGAAAGAAAACGTGATGGAGGAGTAGTTACAGCTGTAGTTTTTATTTTTGGGATAATGGTTTCCAGTGACTGCAAGGATGATAATCAAGATTGTTGTTGTGAGTGTGGATTTTATTTTCTCTCCTTTTGAAGACTGACAGTGGATCACAAGCAGCATTAATGTCCAGTGATCCCATCACTGAAATGGGCATGGCTGCCTTTTATGGTAGACCACAATATACTGTAGGCTTTTCTGTTGGTCAAGACTGTCCAAATGTAGTATGCAGAACCGGAATACTCTTAGAGGGATAGTTCTGTGAGGTAGTATGCCACTGTGTACTCTTTTTACAGTACTGAACAGTAGTTTGGCTCAATGGGCGTTGAATTATATTCATTTAAACAGTATTATGTTTGGATTTCCTGACTGGACCACACTAATCTTACTGTGCTTGATTGAACAAGGTTGGAATGGACTCACGTAAGAAAAACAGCCAATGTAAATAATTGATATAAACCATTGAGGAAAAAGTGTACATTTGTTTTGAATTGTTAAATACAACTACTAACGTGAACAATTATGTGGCTCGTTTATTTTTACAAGCATGCAAACAAACAGCAATTACTCTTAGAATACCATCTAAGTAATATTTGAAAGCACTACAGTAGCTCGTTAATTATTCAGTTGATATATTTGATTATCTTATTTCTGTGGGATTGCGAGTAAATGTATGTATTTTCTGTGAGTGAATGTCGTGCAATATTTAGTATGTGAACATCCAACCATCTAATTCTACCAGATTAATATTGGAACATATCGCCATTTTGGATTAACGGACAGCCTCATTTTCGATTGATAATGGCTGCAGCGTGATGACGTATATATTTGGGCGCGCAAGGGGAAAATTCAAACCTGCACTGCGTTGTTCGCAGAAACCGTTGCTAGCGGTTTACGCTAGCTATGCTAACGATTGCCGTCCATCACATCGGATTTTTTTCTTTTTCGGAGCCATTGTATTTCACTTCTGAGGATTTAAGGTAAGTGTGTTTCTGCCAATTTATTCATACATTTGGTTTGTAGCTTATGTATTGGGTTGTTTCAATAGCTATGCCAGAATGTTCTAAGTTCAGCTAACGTGGTGAACTAATGTTAATGTTGGCTAAACTCAAAACTGTTAGCGACCTAGCAATGACCAACAATAGTTGGCTTTTTAATGAGCGCGTTATTCACAAGGATAGTTAACAGTGAATACGTAGAAGTCGAGTTATGTTGGCTGTCTAACTAACGTTAGTTTTTATATGCTGTCCTAACGTTATATTGGCTAACTAATCTGGTTTCCTACGTTACTATTCTCGCGTGTTAACTTACATTAGCGTTGTAGCTAACTAACGTTATAATTAGCTGAGTTAGCTAACTTAACGTTAGCTATTTGTTTATTGAAATCTGGCTAACGGTTAACTTTCTTGCACTCGATAAGTTGGCACATTTATTGAAAGCTAATTTAACGCTAATATTTAACTTGTAGCTAACGGTAGCTACCTGGACTGACGTTACATGTACGGTAACTAACTTGGTTAGCTAATGTTAGCAAACATTTAACATTAGGCTCGTTCACTTAACGTTAGTGAGACGCTTTTAGTTCGCTGCTAGTGTGCACTTTGACGTTTAACGTTACGTAGTTTGATGACAATAAATCAATTTATTTTTGAAGTTTTATTTGCCACCTTTTTAAACTCAGATTGTCTAAAAACATAGCTTGCTATTTGGCTTGATTAACGCTAAGGTTATTTGGTCCAATCAAGCGATTTCTACAATAACGTTACTCTGGGATTTTAGATGCTGCCATCTTAATACAGGCTTGCCAGTCGGTATCGTTACATTGTTTTAAATCTCTCTCCTCCTAGCGATGTGGGACTTCATTTTGCCCATGTGTGTCGGTGATTTGGTGAAGACTGGGGGCATCAATCAATACGTAGTCCAAGATGTTCTTTCCCCCAAACAGCTGGCTACTCCCCTCCACAGTAAGTAACGAGCTAGTTTCACAGCTTTACTAACGTTATTCTTTGTGTCTATCCTTTTAACACAAACATTTGAACTCTGTCCATAAATAAACGACCACGTGTCCGTTTAATTGCCATGGTTTTACTAAACCAGCAGCGATGTATTTTTATGCCATATATATACACTACTCACAAAAAGTTAGGGATATTTGGCTTTCGGGTGAAATTTATGGAAAATGTAAGTTCACGCTACAGTGATATTATACGTATCATGAAAGTAGGGCATTTAAGTAGAAGCATGCAATGGTGATTTCCTCATCTCAAACAATTTATTGAAACAAAAGCCAACAACAGTGGTGGGTATACCACAACAAAAATGTCAATGTCTCAATAACTTGTCATGTGCCCTTGAGCATCAATTACAGCTTGACAACGACGTCTCATGCTGTTCACAAGTTGACTTATTGTCTGCTGAGGCATGGCATCCCACTCTTCTTGAAGGGCGGCCCTCAGGTCATTGAGGTTCTGGGGTACAGAGTTATGAGCCTCTACACGGTGAGTCAGCTGATCCCATAGGTTTTCTATGGGATTCAGGTCTGGAGAAAGTGCAGGCCACTCCATTTGAGGTACCCCAGTCTCCAGCAGCCTTTCCCTAATGATGCGACCTCGATGAGCTGGAGCATTGTCGTCCATGAAGATGAAATTAGGCCTGTGTTGTTCATGCAGGGGCACAATGACTGGATTAATGATGTTATTCAGGTAGTATGGGCTTGTCACTGTACCATTCACAAAGTGTAGGGCAGTTCTGTATTGACTAGACACACCTGCCCACACTGTAACACCGCCACCACCAAAGGGTCGTCTGGTGACAACAGTGGCTGATGCATAGCGCTCTCCTTGACGTCTCCAACATCGTTGGCGGCCATCATTTCTGCTCAACGTGAATCGACTTTCATCAGAGAACAGCACTGAGGCCCACTGGTCCCTCGTCCAGCGTAAATGCTCCCTGGCCCATGCAAGACGATGACGCCTGTGCCTGGTGGTGTGGTCAGGTACCCTTGCAGGTCGTCTAGCACACAGACCACGCTGATGTAAACGGTTTCGAATGGTCTGACGTGACACTTGGGTGCCTCTCACCTCCCTTAAATGTGCCTGGAGTTGAGTGGCCTTCATCATCCGGTTCCGCAGGGCACTGTTCACAATGAAGCGGTCATCAGTGTGGGATGTGGCCAAAGGACGTCCACTTCTATGCCTTTCTGTGACTCTTCCAGTCTCTCTGTATCTCTGTTGCAACCTGCTGATGACACTCTGTGACACTCTAAGCTCAGTGGCCACTTCCCTCTGAGAACATCCTGTTTGAAGCCTCGCAATGGCGAGGTACTGTTGATCAATTGTTAGGTGTCGTCTTGGTCTCATGATGTCAAAATGTGAACAGCATGATGAAGAGGACTGTTTAAATACCAATTCTAATTGAACCAGGAAATGTATTGGTCGATTCATGGATCAAACACCTGTTGTGAATTTTGCCGTTCAGCTCCTTGTTAGAGAACAGCAAGTTGTGCAAAAAGTACTGAAACATTGAATAGTTGGACATGTGCATTCAAAAGTTTAGAGAAGGTCAAATTAATTTCACCTGTAAAGGTTATAGTGCATTTTAGGTTCATCCTGAAATTTCACCCGAAAGCCGAATATCCCTAACTTTTTGTGAGTAGTGTATATATATATATGCATGCATGTGCACTTAGTTTTGCCATTGTGCTTCTTCCTCCTTGTGTATGTGCAGGTTTCAGGGCTGCGTTGAGGAGTCAGGGCCCGCTGTGCATCCTGGAGCACTTTGACACTGCCTACAGCGTTCTCAAGTCAGTATTCACCTTTCTCACTTGTAGGCCGTTCCATTGGGAGAATGTGCTGCGTGTGTTAATTTATAACTTACAGACTTGCAATCTGAAAGCGTTTAAATTCAACTTTAGTAAAGCTCATATTTACAAACGTTTTTTTGGGTGGGGGCTTGTCCTGTTGCACTGTAATGAGATCATGGTGAATGGGATCTAATTGGGTCGTGTTGGTGGGTGAACTTGGCTGTGTCCTGGAGATTGGCTGCTCCTCTTTAATGGTCCACCTACAGTAAATGATATCCACCCTCACACACCTCCTCAGAGACATGAGGTGGGTGGGTTTGACAAGGGGTGTGTTTCCCTCAGTGTGTCGAGTGAGTGAGTCTGGGACACAAAGAAAAATGAATGAATCGAGTGCTGATTGTTCAGGTTTCTTCAATGCTCCTCAATGGTGAGTTACTGTGGGAGGATTAAAGGCCTATCTCTTACAGACACTTTCAGGCTGTCGACATAGGTGTGAAAGAAGACACTTTGGAGTTGCTTGTACAAGGTCAGTCTGCAATCATGTCAATGTTGAGATTTGCTCACACTTAAAGAGGGTAAATGTATATTTAAATTCTGTGCTAAATCTGTGTTTGTTTCTATTCCCTGTGCAGTGGTGAATGGACTCTCGGTCTCTCTGCCAGCCCTTCTACTCTCCACCTCGCTCTCAGCTGTGGACAGAAAGCAGCAGCTCAATGCTGTTAAAATGGCGGTGTTCCTGCTCTGCAAACTTTCTGAGCATCTGGAGAGTGACTCCTACAGGCAGAGTATCGTCACTGCACCTAGCAAGGTACGCCTCCACAGGTATCGTGATAGGTGTCCTTTCTTCTGAACACGAGCCGTCCGCTGGCTTTGTTACAATCAGTGTCTGCACCTGTCCCCAGAATGCCTTTTTTTATATTGTCTCCCACTGGTTCTTCAGCCTGTGAATCTCCATGCTTTACATTCTTGCCTTTGGCCTCGCCAGTCTATTTGTTAATCTTTCTGTAGTGAAATGTTGGACTAATTGTGCACTTGGCATAACAATATTCAGTTATACTAATGCCATGTATAAAGAGTAGTTGGTCAAATCTACCCCGCTCTTCCCTTAGAGACGGTGGTCTTAACCTTTTGAAGAGGAAAACCACTCATTTTAATTTAACTGTTGCCCGGTGATGAGATCAAGGCAAGTGTGAGCTGACTGGCCAAAAGGTTGATTACTCGGCCTCTTGATTGGTGGGTAATCTTGGTAGGGAAGTGGAGAATTGCTTCCCTGCTGTAAGGGCCCACCTACATTATGCCAGCCCCACCCCTAATGCTCCCCAGCAGAGACGTGGGTGAGTGGGAGAGTGGGTGCTGACAGCGTGAGTGAGTTGTCTTGTCTGTCTGTGTGTCTGTGTGTCAGGAGGCTGGGAGACGCTTAGCCCTGTTGGTCAGTCTGCTTTGATCAGCTTCTTTGGTAATCTGAGGGCATCTCACCCGGTCACACATCCATAGTTTCAAACACTTTGAATTTATACTTGGGTGGGTGCCTCATTTCAGCAAAATGTAATTGATTGCTGGCAGTCGTACTGTGGAATCTGCCTGCGTCTGCCTTGCCGCCTCACCCTGAGGTAGTGCTCCCACAGTCCGTGGTGCATTAATGCTCTTGACTCTGCATTGACCCCTATCAGGGCGGGAAGAAGTCCAGGCTAGCCAATGAGGACCGGCTCCAGTGGGACACCGAGAGGACGCCAGTGCTCCAGGCCCTCACACAGCTGCTGCAGTTGGACATCCGGACGCTCTGGAGCCTGTCGCTGGTGGAAGAGGAGTTTGTCAGGTTGTGTCTCAAGAAAGTGGGCTCTGTGGAAATAATTCTTTCACCACAATTAGCTTTTGTTTACGGTTTACGAAATGGGATGCAGGTAAATTTTAGTAATTTTTGTATGACTGAATGGTATGCTATTTACGGTAATGCATAATCCAGTTTATCGTTACGCTTGCTTTTTTATTTTGTATATAGTATGTGCTTGTTACACACATCCTTTAGTCTCCAACCAGAGTTAGAAAGTCACTAAATGCCCAAAAAGAACTTCCTGATTCATACCCATTTGGAAACGGCCTTGTATTTATGACACACTGTTTCTGATTGGTTCATTTTATTGCCCATCAAAGGTCTGCTGGGGTTCTATAGGGCCCTGCTAGAGTTGAGCGTGAGGCTGCACAGGGTAACCTTTCTCTTGTGCCTTCAGCTGTGTGACATGCTGCTGCTACAAGCTGCTGGAGAACCCCGGCATCAGCCTGGTGAAGTGCAAGCCCAGCCGTGACGCCATCATCCACCTGCTGGGGGTGATGGTCAAGAAGTACAACCATCTGCTCGGTGAGTGCGCCTGGGGCTCCCGTCTCTTCCTCCCTCATAGACACGGTTGCCTCCTGCCTGCACTGCTGTCGTGACCCCGCCTCTCTCCCCAGGTGCCAGCGTGAAGGTGATCCAGCTGCTGCAGCATTTTGAGCAGCTGTCCTCTGTGTGCGCGCAGGCCGTGTCCGTATGGAGCACCGAGTACAGCGTCAAGGCCATCGTCGGGGAGGTCATGAGGTGCGTGAGTGTACACTGCCTTTTCTAGTCTCCGCCTGTGTTATATTGTGGCAGTGTACTATGACACTTGGAGGACTGGGCTTCTCACCCAGGTTGTTGGGTCAGTTCCCTGGTGTGGCAGTGCTGTTGTACCCTTGAGACAAGATACTTGACTTCAATTTGCTTGAGTAAATATCCAGCTGTAGAAACGGATAGCGTGTAGGTAAAGAAAGTCTTAAGGCCTAAATGTGATGTTTGCTGCATTATTTACTGCCTCTGTTTGCTGTGGCAGTATGGTTCATTCAGTCCCCGTCTCCCCACTCTGCAGAGAGATCGGTCAGAAGTCCAGTGAGGAGCTGAGCAGGGAGGGCTCGGGCGTGAAGGCCTTCTCCTGCTTCCTGTCGGAGCTCAGCACACTGGTGCCAGACACCATGATCCTCAACATCAGTGTGCTGCTCACACACCTGGAGGGAGAGGTAGCTACTGTCCCACCGCCTCGTGTGCGCGTGCGCGTGCGTGTGCCTGTCTTAGAGATGTGCACGGTTAAAGGGTTAGCCAAGTAAACGTTGATGTAATAAAAAATAAAATGATTTAAAAAGAAACTCATAATCATTCACCCGGAGTGATTCGGAACCACATTCACTACTGGCACAGACATGACTCTTGATGCGCAACACGGCTCTGAAGAGACACTAACGCTAGTCAAACTAGAGCTAGGCATTATCTGAAGGATAATGAGCATATTACACATTGCAAAATGCCCCACTCTTTTTAATTTTAATTAAAAAAGAAAATTTAATAGTCCTTTACAAAACTTTAGTTTAAACGTCCGTGAAATTAGTTGAAAACCACATCCCTAGTGTAAATCTAACGCTCAGCTACTGTGGAGTTGCACAATTCATTTGATATGGAAAATTAATTCTTTGGAGCCTGGGGTGTTGCTTTATAACATGGGCTGTGTGTAATTTATGACATTGGCTATGTCTATCTGACTGACCAGTAGTCCACGGACTTGCGTCACAATTGGCTTCATCTTAGCAGGTTTAGCTCTGCCAGGGTTTCTCCGGTTACCACTGTATTGGCTCCTCAGTTGTCCGAGTGATGGGGCCCCTATTTTCTCTGGTCCTGAGCTCCTGTAGTACTGTGGCCTGCATGAGGAAAGGGCTTTGCCTTGTGGGTGGGAGTGTTGGAGTCCACACCCCTCAAGCTTCAGTGGTCTTTGCGTGGATTCCAGGCGTCACTGTAATTACCAGAGGCAAGGCGGGCTTTTAAAAAATTGGGCAGGTAAAACATAGGTAGTGGGAGTTGTTATTGCATTATAAATGTGCATAGCCAAGGCTAAAATTGCGAGGAAACAAAAATGCTTGTAAAGTGAGTCAGTCTGTCTCTTTCTTTGTGCAATTGGTAAAGAAAGAAGAAGAAAAAAAAGAAAAAACATACAATCAGATGCACAGGTGGTGTGTAAGGACTTTGTAGTAAAACCACCCAGAAAACATACATGAAATTCATCTCTCTCTCTCTCAGAGCTACAGCATGCGCATAGCTGTGTGTGAGGTGTTGGGGGAGGTGCTGGTCCGGGTGCTGAGTGGAGACGGGCTGAATGAATCGGGCCGGGCCGACAGGGACCGCTTCCTGGACACCCTGCAGGAGCACCTGCACGACACCAACTCCCACGTGAGAGCGCGCGTCCTGCAGGTGTACACCCGCATCGTCAACAGCAAGGTGAGCCCAAACCCCCGCCAGAGAGCCTAGCCTGCTTTCTCTCATCACTGTAATCGTCCTGCAGGTGTACACCCGCATCGTCAACAGCAAGGTGAGCCCAAACGCCCGCCAGAGAGCCTAGCCTGCTTTCTCTCATCACTGTAATGATGCTAAACACACCATTAGTTAAGCATTATTACTTTATAGTTCCATATTTAATAGTTCCCAGAAAGTAAATCTTATATTTAACCCCAGTTGGCAGCAGTAGGTGTCCTGGAGAGGTACATTTTAATGATGAGGCTTGCCTGCTTACGCATCTGACAGCATGTTGAGAGAAGTGACCGTGAAAGGCTCTAGCTGAAATTCACTGGTGCACACTGTAGGGTGGGTGTGCTTCGCACTGACCCCCAGGAAAAGCAGTGCATTTGGACAGCTATAATACTACAGGCCATGCTGCATTCAAAGGCTCATTAACAATAATGTCATTTGCACACATTTGTACACGAGTATTCACTTGGATGGTGTTTTCCAGTGCATTTGTCCTTGCACGTTACTCCCCAGTATCCCCTCAACTTGTTTTTAGTATTTGCTGTATTTTCTATAGATTGTCCTGTCGCCAGCTATTAGGCTTGAAGTAATCTGGTTGCCTGTGACTTAAAAAAAAAAATTAATTAAAAAAATAAAATATATATGATGGATCCAGAATTGAATTGCTCTTTTTTTCCCCCTGTTAATGTGAAGTGTTGATGTTCTCTCTCACTCCCTCAGGCTCTGCCCCTGTGCAGGTACAGTGAGGTCATGGGACTGGCAGTGGGTCGCCTCTTGGACAAGTCCATCAACGTGTGCAAGAACGCCATCCAGCTCCTGGCAGCCTTCATCGCTCACAACCCCTACAGCTGCAAGGTACCGCCGCCTTTCCCTGACAGCTCCTCGTTCACAGCGAGCGCCGCGGCTGTAATTGGCTGTGAACGCGTCCCTGTTCTGTCTGCAGCTGAGCAGTGCTGATCTGATGAAGCCCTTGGAGAAGGAGATGACCAAACTGAAGGAGCTGAGGGACAAGGGCAAAGCGAAGGCTCCAGGTAATTACCCATCATCCCCTTCTCTCGCTGACAGCTGTGGAACATTCACTGACAGTATCTGTCAGCCTGTCCTCCAGTCCTCTGTACAGCAGCCGTCCGCGTTTCCCTCATCTCCATGTGCGTTTTTCCCTCTGTCTTGCCTCCAGGTATTTGTTGGTGTATTTGTCTTGTATTTGGAACTATTTCTCAACGTTTGCCCAGTGATGAGACCAAGGCGAATGCGAGGCGATTGGCTGAGAGGTTAGGGTCTCCCTCCTCCTAATTGATGGGTAATCTTGGCAGTGCAGTGGAGACTTGCTGCTCTGCTGTAAGGGCCCACCCACAGTGAGGAAGCTCCGCCCCTCACACTTGCCTCCAGAGATTGAGGAGGAGGAGGAGGAGGGAGGGGGAGGGAGCTGACAGTGTGAGTGTGTTGCTTGTCGTTTGCTGCGTGTCTGGAGTGTGTGTGTTTATGTTGGGAGGCTGGGGGACTCGCCTCTATATGCAGTCAGTGTCCAATGAGCGGCTTCTTTGGTAATCTGAGGGCCATTTTGTATTGTGGCCGCCCCCTTTCTGATGACCGTTTGTGTGCCTGTCATAAGGCTCTGTTTGTATGAATGGCCCTGCATTGACCCCCTCTCTTCAGTGGCAGTGATCGCGGCCGGGGAACTGTGGGCAGCCATGGAGCCAGAGCTACTGCTGACGGCCAAGGCGGAGCTGGAGCCGCCCAGCGAGGGGGAGAGCGACGGAGACGAGGAAGAGGAGGGTGCTGGAAGAGAGATGGAGACGGAGGAGACTGACCGAGCCACAGCCGTGCAAATTGCACAGTTCCTGAGGGTGAACAAGTACAGGTACTGTGGGGGATACAATGTTTCCATTGGCTGGACTGCCCATGATATGAACACACCTGTAGCACCTTTGCACTGTGTGTTTCACTGGTCTTCATGACCACACCCTGTGTGTGTGTGTGTGTGTGTGTGTGTTGTGTGTGTGTGGCGATTCAGACTGGCCCAGATTGACGGTTGGGTTACCGCATGCTCATGTAGGTTTGTGTTGCAGGCAGGCCGTGCGGCTGTGTGTCCGAGCCCACGCTGTGTTCCCCCAGTCTCCGCTCTTCTCTGCTCTCTCCTCGCCCACCACAGAGTCCGTCATGGACACACTGGCTCTTCTTTTCAAAGGTAATGAGTCATCATGGCCCGATGACTCTGTACAGTTACTTACCGGCCTTTCACCAGCTCCGATATGCCTCAATTCATCAGGCTGCGTGGATGTTCGCAAAGAACTAGGCCTGCAGAATTTGCTTTATTGACTGAACTGAGAACATCTGCTATGGTGCTCTAGCGTAAGCCAGGCATTCCCAAACTATCTTCTAAACTAAGGCGACCTAATACAACCACCGTGTGGCAAGAGGAACTCCACTTCCACGATAGGGCGCGCATTTGCTGCCTATCCATCATGAATCTTTGTTGTATAGCTACTAAGGACAGCATGCGCATGTAGTAATTTCAATCATAGTATAACCAATGATCAAGCTATAGAACATTTTGCTCTGGGCTTTTTTAGCCTTCAGTGTGGATGCGCTCTTGCATCAGACTGCACAAACATTCTCTACTTCTTGGCTAAATGGTACACTTGGTTTTAAAGCCCCAGGGAACAAAACCTAAAATCATTAATATGTATATCAAACTTGAGTGTGTTAAGCATCCACCAAAAAAAAGATAGATAGATAATGATGATGAAACACTGCTCAAACGGCTGAATTGGCTCATCAGACCTGTATTAGGACGGTCGGGCGTGGTCGTAATATTCTAATGAGCACGCTTGATTTCTGTCCAAGAAGACACTCAGCATCACACACCAAAAATACAAAATGGCGGTGAGAATCTGGGGTTGTACGAAGCTGCCGACACCGAATTTGAGTGTAGAAATTCCACAACCCGATAACCTGCGTTCTCTGGCTTCACACGTGGTGATGGAATGGTGGTTTTCAACATACTAAGTTTCCGTGTAATAAACCACACTTAACTTTATAACATTTGTTTTTTCCAATAAAGACGTGGGTATTACAGCTAGTTGACATTGGGTAGCTCGCATGTTGAATGCCATGGAATTGTTTGGTTGGTTACCCTGTCAACTAAAACTCCACTTCAGTTCTGTGCGTAAATTTTTTTTTTTTAAATCTGCACTGGCGTGTGCAGCAATGAGAAGGCATGTGACATTATCTAATGTTAGTGCTACACTGCCAACGTTAGCCAAGATGCGCGTAACGTTACTGAAAGTAGTACTTAAATCCACAGGGCTAGCTAACACACTGGCCGTGTTCGAATAAGGCATTAATGCGGGAACGCGTTAGTTTTGACAAATGAAGTTGGGAGGGACAAGCGACATCAGCCTTGTGATTGGTTTTGCATTAGTGATGTCACCGTTCCTACTTTTAGTACCGCCCAACTTCAATCCAAAAACGAGGGTAAAAGTATCCAGTATCTCGAATTCAGAAAGTAATTAATTCCAATACAAGTATATGCATATTGTATGTCCACAAGATCCAAATTCACCTAATTGGAGGGCAGTCATGAATATTTGTGCCTGGGGCTTTAAATTTTCTGCCCTGCACCTGAGATGTCAGTGTGCCTTTACCAGGCCATGCAAACTGAGTGTGTTCCTCGCCTACAAACTGGACTGAAATTATGCCCCCCAAACCCAGAATTCACTCCTACTTTTAGTGTGACTCTGAAAATGTCTTATGAACCTTGGACCATAGGCCAGTTAACTAGCTGACAAAATATCTGTTGTCTGTTACCCTCATCTTAAATCGCCATTTTACCCTCCTTTATCCTTCAGGCCCAGAGCAGGACACCCCTCAGACGGAGGAAGAGCAGCCTGCTGCCCCCCAGGAGGAGGGGGAAGCGCAGGATGAGGCGGAGGAGAGTGAGCTCAAGAAGCAGGAGATGCTGGTTCAGTACCTGAGGGACACGGAGAGCTTTGCGCTGCAAGTGGAGAAGGCCATCGCAGTCATCAACACAATGCTCTACTGGAAAACCACCTCTGGTAAGTACTCTGCATCACTGCCTTTCAATCTCTTAATTTAGGAGTAGCCTGTGCCATCACCAGCAGCATTTAGAAAAGTTCTGACATTTCAATTAAGTTAGGCAGTGCTTCTTTGGTTTTTGTGTCACTTTAATGGCACCATTTCTCAACGTTTGCCCAGTGATGAGACCAAGGCGAATGCGAGGCGATTGGCTGAGAAGTTAGGGTCTCCCTCCTCCTAATTGATGGGTAATCTTGGCAGTGCAGTGGAGACTTGCTGCTCTGCTGTAAGGGCCCACCCACAGTGAGGAAGCTCCGCCCCTCACACTTGCCTCCAGAGATTGAGGAGGAGGAGGGAGGGGGAGGGAGCTGACAGTATGAGTGTGTTGCTTGTCGTTTGCTGCGTGTCTGGAGTGTGTGTGTTTATGTTGGGAGGCTGGGAGACTCGCCTCTATATGCAGTCAGTGTCCAATGAGCGGCTTCTTTGGTAATCTGAGGGCCATTTTGTATTGTGCCGGCCCCCTTTCTGATTATCATTTGTGTGGCACTTCAGCATGCTGTTGTATGTGATGTCTTAGTGTAATTAAGTTAGGCTGTGCTTAGTTTGTGTCATTTTAAGCATCTTTGCAAACTAATGAACGTGCTTGCTGTCTAAAGATGTAACTGGAAGGAGCAATGACCTGTGTGTGTGTGCGCTGTCTCAGTGGTGCAGGAGGCAGTGCAGTTCTGTGTGACGGTGTGTGAGTTTAGCGTGGCTAACTCGCTGTCGGGGGTGAGGCGGATGCTTCCTTTGGTGTGGTCCACCGACACTGCGGTGAAGGAGGCTGTCGTGCAGGCCTATCGCAGGCTCTACCTCAACCCGCAGGGGGACACAATCCGGTCAGTGTGGGGCCGCATCTCACTTACTCATATCATTAACACCACCGGGTCCGGGTGTGGGACACATTTCACCTTACTCGTATCATTAACACCATCGGTTCAGTGTGTGGCCACATTTCACTCATATCATTAACACCACCGGGTCCGTGTGTGGGACACATTTCACCTTAGCCGTATCATTAACACCACCGGGTCCGTGTGTGGGACACATTTCACCTTACTCGTATCATTAACACCATCGGTTCAGTGTGTGGGCACATTTCACTCATATCATTAACACCACCGGGTCAGTGTGGGGACACGTCTCATCTCTCATTTATAGTCAGCGTGGTGTTTGATTTCTCCCTCAGGGCCAAGGCTCAGACCCTGGTGGACAGCCTATCAGAGCTGATGGTGGACGCGTCGCTGGGGACCATCCAGTGTCTGGAGGAGATAGTGAGTGACCCACTTCCCTTCCTGCTGGCTTCACATCCATGTGCTCCACTTTCAGCTCCGTGTTTTTTTTGGTTCCTCTACATTGCTATTGGTCTTAAGATGCAATGATTTGTTTGAAGACAATTCAGCTGAAAGTGCCAACAGTTTCCTCTTCAAAGTTTATAAAGTGACACAAACAATGAAACTACTTGACTCTAATTTTAAAATGCATGAAACTATTGTGAAAAATGAGTGTAATATTTTGTGGTTGCCTAGCAATTTCTTTGTAGCATACAATGCCTGTGGTAGTGCAATTGGCAGCCGTAGTGCTGGAGCTGTTTTTGTTCCATCAGATATTAATTGCGTAAGTGGATCAATTACAGTAAATTACGGCTGGTAACAATGAACATTTGAATTGCTCGTGGTCATATGCATTAAACTGGCATAATTGATCCAATTATGTCGTTATTGAGCTCTGAGGGACCAGCGTTGCGCGACCGTCGGCAGTGTGGGCGGGCGCGCGTCTGCCCGCGCTAACCCAGTGTGGGCGGGTGCACGCCTTCATGCGCTAACCCGCTAACCGTCTCCCCAGGTGCTGGAGTTTTTCGGTGGCGGCAGCAGCCTTTCGGCCAGCGTGGTGCAGGTGCTGTGGGAGCGGTTCAGTGGGAAGCAGGGGAGCTCCGCCCTGCACAGACGCGCTGCTGTCCTGCTGCTGGGCATGGCTGCACGGTGAGACGCGCGCGTACGCTGCGCCCCGTGTGTCGAAACGCCGTCGTCTGCCCCCCTTACAGCGGCGGTCCCCAACCCTTTTCATAGAGCTCTACTGTCCTGACTTTACTGATTAGCAGCTCGGCGAGCGTCCCAATACTCGGAAAATGCACCCTCCTTTCCTCCACTACAACCTCCTCTCCTCTTTGCCCTAGAAACGGATCCTTGTGTTTTAATCTGTTGCTGATTACATCTTAATTATGTATTAATAGTTACTTATTAATTCATGTCCCAACGCAAACCGCAATGTCAGGTACATTGTATACTGTAAATGTAAATACTTGCACTCTAAATGTTCAGGCAGTTTTGCATACTTCCGGGTAGGAGAGGAGTGGTAGTGGCCCAGTGTAGGAAAGGAGGTGGGGAGTGAACAATATTGGGACGCACCCAGGCTGTTGAATGAGGTGTGCTTTCTTAGGGTTGGAGTGAACATACAGGACTAAATCTCCAGGAACAGGGTTGGGCTCCGCTGCTTTAGAGGAGCCACGTGTCCTGATCGCCTCTTCTGCACCAATGGGAATGCACATAGTCATAGCGGTCTGCCAAAATATCACAATGAGATGAATGTAGTCTAAGCTGTCAGTCCGTTTCGCATCTGATTTAACATGTTGCTGTTTTGAGCTGACTGGGTTATTGTGCTGTTTAATGTGTTTTTTTAGGGCAGAGAGGGAGGTGGTGCTCAGTAACCTGGACACATTGTGCTCTGTGGCCCTTGGGGAGAAAGTGACCGAGGACTTCCTGCTGGCCAGAGACGCCGTCATCACCATCTGCAGCGTCACTGACCACAACAAGGTGCATTTACCACGGCGCCGGTCTGCGGTCCCATTCTCTCACTCAGGAGCTTTCATTGACTGTTTGAAGATGGAGCTGAGCTCTCCTGTTGCTGGTGTTGTATTGCTGTAGTACTATAATGCCATGTATTCTCTCTCTCTGTCCCAGCCAAGTAAAGATGCTCCTGTGTTCAGACTGCCTCAGGACCACCAGCTCTTTACCTGCCTCACCCCGGCCATCGCAGAAGGTAGGACGGCCGTTTGACTCCAAGCCCAGCGGGAAGCTCAGGACTTTCAATAAATCTCCTACATTACCGTTTATGGGCTAATGAGTCTGGTTTTCCGCCTAAAGCACCTCCCTCCCTCCTCATGGCCAGGTGTGGTAATGACCGACCCTCACTGGCAGAGCTTCATGGAGCAGGCCGTCCGGCTTATTTACTTCCTTGCGGAGTCGCCCGACCAGATCTGCTCCCACCTCCTTCAGCGCTGCTCACACCTGCTATTGGACCAGATCACGGAGGGCGGAGAAGGCAGCCAGGAGGCCGGCCAGTCACAGGGCGGGTCTCAGGGTGATGAAGAGGAGGGCGCACAAAGTAAGGAAACTCGCAAAGTCGGTGGCTGTGTCCAAATCAGAGCCCTCTACTGCCTCCTGTTTACTAGCATACTGTACTGCTTACTCTTTAGTGTCAAGCAGTATGCAAAATATCCTCCATACTATTATCAGCGAGAACCTGGAAATGAGTACATCATTCGGGGATATTAAGAACACACATTTTTCAGAATTGTCGTGTACATAACTTTAAAAAGTATACTCAACTGGCACGCTCAATAGAAGGCAAGTGTGCTGATTCTGACGCGGCCAGTGTGAACTTTGTATAAAACTCCCAGTGATGGCTGTGGCTGTTTGACCTGTGGGGCTGTGCTGCAGTGGTAAGGCACTGCATGTTCCCCCATGTGCCTGGCATTGTGTTGTGTAAATCCTGGTTTCTACTGTTGCTTTCACTTTCTGTTGAGTGGGAATGAAAGCATGTGCTGTGGGCATGGCTGGACCAGGCCTCAGATCACTGGCCTCGGAGCGCTGGTCTGTAACGCTCATCTCTCCTCTCCGCCTCCCACAGTCAGCTGCGTCTCGCTGGCCCAGCTGCTGGCCCTGTGTGGGAGTGTGGCCTTCTGGCAGGTTTCTCACCTGGAGCGCAGCGTCAGCGTGGAGCTGCGCCGGAGAAGAGGAGAGCGGGAGGAGAGGGAGGCCACAGGCCCCTCCAGCAAGGCCAAGGTGAGAACTCTACTCTTTAGCACTTCTGCAATGCAAGTGCTCAAGAGATTTTATTTTTCCATGGTCTTGACAGATAAACATTGAGGAAAAGCTGGAGGTATGACATTTTCCTTTAGGGCCCCCTTATTGTGAATAACTTGCCAGTCCATGTTTGCATGGTACATTCAGTCTCCCTTCAAATCCACATTAAAAATGCACCTTTTTAGCTTCGGCTTTGGGGAGTCTTCACATATTTTACAACTCGTTTGTAAAATATCTTGTCTTTCATAAGTACCCTGACTTACCCTAGCCCTTCCTGTTCTATCTGTCTCTGCTTGTTGTGTCATGCTGTTGTGTTGGTTCCTTTTTTGTACAGTGTAGCGTTAGGCTCTGTAAAAATCCACTCTACAGTTTGACTTGACAAAAAATTAGGTTTCTATGTAGAGCAGGTAACAAAGGGACTTCAGTTGTTCCTTGCTTCACCTGTTTAGTATTGACTTGCTCCGCCCACAGCAGGCGTCCAATGAGAGCTGTGTGGAGGAAGAGCTGGGATTGGTGGGGGCCTCTGCAGAGGACACGGAGGCAGAGCTCATCCGCAAGATCTGCGAGACTGAATTATTAGCTGGTGAGTTTAATTCTCGGGCTTAATTGGTACCGGTCAGCCGCTGTCTGTCTTCAGGATTTGTATTTTGGTTCTTGGTTGGCATAGTTGATTTGCTTTAGTACTTTAGAGATTTTGCATATGTGCTCATTGGTTTGAGTGTTGCTCATGTAATAGGATTACTTAAGTGTTATCCCGGTGTAAGAAGACTTGACATTAAATTATGTTGGTCTGGGAATAATATTCACCACTGATGTGGTGATTGACGATGAGTAACTTATTCAGCGCTAGCTAATTGCAGCTGGTATCAAATCTGAAATTCACATTAATCAGGCTATTCTAGCTAGCAGCTAATTGGCTGGCGTTACTCTGCAAGCTTGCTAGCGTTAAGATGGGAATTGATGTTCTGTTGACATGGTCATTCTGTAAACTCGGTAAAGCATTAACTAGCATACCCCCCCCCCCCCCCTTTCATCTTGTCTCCATCCAGAGGAGAACCTGCTCAGCGCCTTCCTCCCCCTGCTGGTGAGGGTGTGCAGCTCCCCTGGCCGGTACTCTCACCCCCAGCTCACCACCTCCGCCTGCCTGGCCCTGGCTCAGTTCATGATGATCAGGTGACTGGCAGCCACAACCTCCCCTGACTCTGTGCCCACCCAGTGCATGTGGTGTCTCAACCTCCCCTGACTCTCTCTGTGCCCACCCAGTGCATGTGGTGTCTCAACCTCCCCTGACTCTCTCTGTGCCCACCCAGTGCATGTGGTGTCTCAACCTCCCCTGACTCTCTCTGTGCCCACCCAGTGCATGTGGTGTCTCAACCTCCCCTGACTCTCTCTGTGCCCACCCAGTGCATGTGGTGTCTCAACCTCCCCTGACACTCTCTGTGCCCACCCAGTGCATGTGGTGTCTCAACCTCCCCTGACTCTCTGTGCCCACCCAGTGCATGTGGTGTCTCAACCTCCCCTGACTCTCTCTGTGCCCACCCCAGTGCATGTGGTGTCTCAACCTCCCCTGACTCTCTGTGTGCCCACCCCAGTGCATGTGGTGTCTCAACCTCCCCTGACTCTCTCTGTGCCCACCCCAGTGCATGTGGTGTCTCAACCTCCCCTGACTCTCTCTGTGCCCGCCCACTGCATGTGCGTGTGGTGTCCCACTCTACTCGTGCTGCCTTTTGGGGCTTCTCGGCAGCACTTGGAAGAATTTCCTCTGCACTTCCCTCTGTTTTGGAAATTGTTTTTTTGTGTGTTGGTAGTGTTCCTCTTATTGGGGCGAGCACTCAATTGCCCCCCCAAAATGCTTCCCATTTCAATATACTCAATTAATTTGCGTATTAAAGTAACAAGGGCAAGATGCTTTTGGACAAGTTTTTCCATTTTAATGCAACTTATTTTTATTTTTTGGACATTCAAATTCATTTGTAGCTGATGTTCATTCTTACAGCCCTAGAGGGCTCAGGCATTAGCGCTGATGGTAACGGTTGTGTCTGTCCCAGCCCCTCAGTCTGTGAAGAGAACATCAGGCTGCTCTTCACTGTGCTGGAGAGGGCCTCTCTACCTGTGGTCAGAGCCAACACCATCATCGCCCTGGGAGACCTCACTGTTCGCTTCCCCAACATCCTGGAACCCTGGACTCAGAACCTCTATGCCAGGTAACCTAGCATGTTCTACCACCGCAGTCAATAGGTTTCTTTAAATATATTTATTTACCTGTACTTGTTTAGGTGATCATAATGCATTATTACGGTAATCACTAAGTTTCTGTGAGGGGCAGATTTCATGTGATCACTTTATACATTTGAGTGCTGTTTGAAGAGCATGTCTTGCTAAACAAACCAAAAAAAAAAGCATACATGTGTCATTGAGCACACCTTGGTTTTATGGCCCCATGCCCCAGACTGGTGGGGGTTTTTTTGCCTTGTGAATTGTGCTGATGAAGCTGGACTCTGGCTACAGGACAGCTGCTCCATTTTGTTCCACTGCATTTTTTTTCACCAGCCAGCGAGGCATTTTATGAGCGGCGGCAGGCGTGTGGACCCACGGGACACGCAGCGCTTGATTTGTGGGCCGAGCGTTTGGAGCTGTACCACATGAGCGCATATTCTAACAAATGCCAAAACGACTGCTGTCCTGCAGATTGCGTGTTGACGATTCACTTGACACTTGCGCTTCAGAACGGCGCGATATCCTCATCGCGTATCGATGCCCCCGTCAGTCTTGTGTAATTTACATTCAGGCTTTTAATGTAGCATAACGTATTAGTGGTCTGAAACTACGCGATGCGACGTGTGTTGGAATCACTGAGAGAACTGCTGTTTTAGCCCCTTCATTTAGCCCCCTTCATAGTGGTAATGAATAACAATGTGGCTCGCTTGTCTTTTGGAGAAGATGCAACGGAATTGTCAAAGATGAATCGATCGTGCTGCAGTGTACACATTTTGGTGTGTGTGTGTGTTTGTGTTGCAGTCGCGTAGACTGAAGCGCAATAAAACTCAGGAGCCTTGTGTGTGAAAACGTAATCCAATTGCTTCCCCTCCCGGCTGCAGTTGTTCATTCGCTTGTTTGACCTCTGCGCAAGGTACAAGGTGCTCAAGGGAAGAGGGGTTACATCGGGTGGAGCTGCAGGCCATGTCAGGTGAACATGAGGGAACAGAGCCAGCCCAAGAGCAATGCAGAGCTGCAAATACTAAATTTGATCACACTGGGAGATATTAATGCTCTGCTGCCCTCTCTGCGTTTGGTTTGAATCCCACAGGATCCTTGTCCCGCTGCAGCCTCTACCTCAGGCTCTCCTTTAAAGCTGAGGCCCTTTATAACAGGCTGGGGTGAAATGTACACAGTTGATGTATTAGCGTACAGTGCCGTGTATACAGCTGTGCGCGCACTAAGGCTCTGTCCTGTACAGACTTGGCGATGAGAGCCCGTCGGTGCGGCAGACCGCCGTGACGGTGCTGACTCAGCTGGTGCTGAAGGACGTTGTGAAGGTCAAGGGGCAGGTGAGCGAGGTGGCCGTGCTGCTCATCGATCCCCTGCCTCACATCGCCAGCCTGGCCCTCAACTTCTTCAACGAGCTCTCCGGCAAGGTAGGCCTCTCGCCCCCGCCCGCCGACCTTTAATACATTCCATTCAATTCTGATATTATAATGCCTGGAGTAACTAACCCGCACGTGCTGAATCTGAGATCTATATTGCTGCTTTCCAGGCCTGACTTCCGTTTCATGGCAGTTTGTCTGGCAAGTGGCTCTATATATGAGTGCAATAAATGGGCCCAGAATATAGTCACTATTGCACATGGGGATAAAATTACTGAGGTGAATCATCCTTGTCCTTTGTCCTTCCAAGCAGTTGTATCAAGCCGTACTTCTGTAGTGGTCGTGCAGTAATTGGTGTAATTACTCCGCCGTAAAATGTGGGACCTCTATGCCATTTCAGGTTCTGTGCTTTGATTTGTGTTCTAATTATGAGTGAATATGGGGGCGTCTGGTTAATTATTACCCATTTAGTAAAATTTCATAGAGAGGTCATAGATTGTCTTGTGAGAGTACTTTAGGTGAGAAGGACTCGGTCTAAAAGGAAAATTGTGTTAGTAGTACAATGGACCGATTCATGCCTCACTAGCTGGTGTAATTTATTAAAATTAGTTCCTGTGGGTTTTTCCATTTTTAATGTAGCTGTTAAATTGATTCTATTAGTTTTGTTTCAAAGTCGGGAAACCAAGCCAGCGATTAAACATTTCATGAGATCTTTCAAATGTTTATTCAAAAAGTGAACATCTATTTCCCATGTTACTACATGCTGAGACACTGGATATCAGCACCAGCCTCCCAGCCAGCTTTTGCATGGATGGAGGGAAAATGGTCTAATCGCAGACCCAATGCTATCGTTTACTCGTCTGTTTTTTTGCTGCTGTTGCAGGACAATGCCATCTACAACCTGCTCCCAGACATCATCAGCCGTCTGTCCGACCCTGAGCGAGGGATGAAGGAGGACGACTTTCACACCATTATGAAGTGAGGAACCTTTGTGCTGTACAGCCCTTTCATGTTTAATATTCTTTACTGTTTATCCCCTGAGACAGAGGGCTGAAGCCCTGTTAGTTTAGCTTGGTGTTCATTGGGTGTCCAGGTTGATTGACAGGTGTTTAGATGACTGCAGCGATGGCGCTGAGCTTCACTAACCCGCCCCCTTCTCTTGCCCCACAGGCAACTCTTCTCCTACATCACCAAAGAGAAGCAGACTGAGAGCCTGGTGGAGAAACTCTGTCAGAGATTTCGGACGGCAAAGTGAGTGAACAACGTCGCCACACTCTCCTCGGTTCCCCTCCACGTGTCGATTTCTCACCATTTCTTCTCTGATCGATTCGATGCGCCCGCTGCAGTCACGTGCCTCTCCTGCGTGTCTGGTCGTGACTGTGCGGTGTGATGTTCTAATCTCTGTACAGCAGAGAAATGGGTCAACAGCGCTGTTAACGTGCCGTGACTGTTTCAACACCCACCTTCACTCTTAGTCAAACTCACGTGGTAACGGGCTTAATTGGTGTGATGGGAACGCTAGAGTGCTGCCAGACCTAAAAATGTACGTCCATTCCAACCGTGTAGGGGAAAAATACATCTGCCCCCTGTACACCCCTCTCTGCTGGTCCGTGTGGCGTGGCCTCCCCCCTGTAAACCCCTCTCTGCTGGTCTGTGTGGCGTGGCCTCCCCCCTGTAAACCCCTCTCTGCTGGTCCGTGTGGCGTGGCCTCCCCCCTGTAAACCCCTCTCTGCTGGTCTGTGTGGCGTGGCCTCCCCCCTGTACACCCCTCTCTGCTGGTCTGTGTGGCGTGGCCTCCCTCCTGTAAACCCCTCTCTGCTGGTCTGTGTGGCGTGGCCTCCCCCCTGTACACCCCTCTCTGCTGGTCTGTGTGGCGTGGCCTCCCCCCTGTACACCCCTCTCTGCTGGTCTGTGTGGCGTGGCCTCCCCCCTGTAAACCCCTCTCTGCTGGTCTGTGTGGCGTGGCCTCCCCCCTGTACACCCCTCTCTGCTGGTCTGTGTGGCGTGGCCTCCCCCCTGTAAACCCCTCTGCTGGTCCGTGTGGCGTGGCCTCCCCCCTGTAAACCCCTCTCTGCTGGTCTGTGTGGCGTGGCCTCCCCCCTGTACACCCCTCTCTGCTGGTCTGTGTGGCGTGGCCTCCCCCCTGTACACCCCTCTCTGCTGGTCTGTGTGGCGTGGCCTCCCCCCTGTAAACCCCTCTCTGCTGGTCCGTGTGGCGTGGCCTCCCCCCTGTAAACCCCTCTCTGCTGGTCTGTGTGGCGTGGCCTCCCTCCTGTACACCCCTCTCTGCTGGTCTGTGTGGCGTGGCCTCCCCCCTGTAAACCCCTCTGCTGGTCCGTGTGGCGTGGCCTCCCTCCTGTAAACCCCTCTCTGCTGGTCTGTGTGGCGTGGCCTCCCCCCTGTAAACCCCCCTCTGCTGGTCTGTGTGGCGTGGCCTCCCCCCTGTAAACCCCTCTCTGCTGGTCTGTGTGGCGTGGCCTCCCCCCTGTAAACCCCTCTGCTGGTCTGTGTGGTGTGGCCTCCCTCCTGTACACCCCTCTCTGCTGATCCGTCTGGCGTGGCCTCCCCCCTGTAAACCCCTCTCTGCTGGTCTGTGTGGCGTGGCCTCCCCCCTGTAAACCCCTCTCTGCTGGTCCGTGTGGCGTGGCCTCCCCCCTGTAAACCCCTCTCTGCTGGTCTGTGTGGTGTGGCCTCCCCCCTGTAAACCCCTCTGCTGGTCTGTGTGGCATGGCCTCCCCCCTGTAAACCCCTCTGCTGGTCTGTGTGGTGTGGCCTCCCTCCTGTAAACCCCTCTCTGCTGGTCCGTGTGGCGTGGCCTCCCCCCTGTAAACCCCTCTGCTGGTCTGTGTGGCGTGGCCTCCCCCCTGTAAACCTCTCTGCTGGTCTGTGTGGCGTGGCCTCCCCCCTGTAAACCCCTCTCTGCTGGTCCGTGTGGCGTGGCCTCCCCCCTGTAAACCCCTCTCTGCTGGTCCGTGTGGCGTGGCCTCCCCCCTGTAAACCCCTCTCTGCCGGTCCGTCTGGCGTGGCCTCCCTCCTGTAAACCCCTCTCTGCTGGTCCGTGTGGCGTGGCCTCCCCCTGTATTCCCTTGTCTGGTGCGGAGGAGTGACTCACTTCCCTCTATCCCAGGACGGAGAGGCAGTGGTGCGACCTGGCCGTGTCCCTGTCCCTGTTGTCCATGTGTGAGCGCGGGTTCAAGCGGCTGCAGGAATGCTGGGAATGCTACAGCGACAAGCTGACGGAGACGGGCGTGTACCAGCCGCTGCTGTCACTCACCGCGCGCATGCGCCGCGGGGCCAAGCCTCAGCTCAAGGTACGAGTGTTACTCCGCCCTCATTCGTCCCTCAGACCCCCCCCCCCCCTGCACCTTGGACCTTCATTTGTTTTCAAGATGTCAAATCTTCAATTGTGACTCGGTGTGTTCCCGCCGGCATGGTGTTGTAACATTAAAACTAAAAGGACAGGTTGGTTCAGCGCTGCATTGGCGGTTTGCTGCACACGTCTTGTTCCCCGTCTGCTGCGCCTACTCTGGCTCCCTGACCCAGCCGCTTTAGTGTCTTTCGTGTGGCGTGTACGCTCTGTTTTAACGTCCCCTTCGCTCTCTCCCCCAGTCCCAGGTGGAGGACTTTGAGAAGAAGCTGACCGCAGTCCACACCAAAGGGCTGGAGAACATCGAGAGCGAGGAGACGGAGGAGCGGAGGGAGGGAGAGGAGGCGCAGAGCGTTTGTACTACACGGCCTCTAACCAAAGGCAGCCGCAGGCCCACGCGAGGTAGGCCGCTCTGCTCCTCAGGTTCTGTTGTACAGCTCGTTCTTACGGTGCACATGATGCCGGGGTTCTGTAGTAAAGCTCGTTCTTACGGCGCACATGATGCTGGGGTTCTGTAGTACAGCTCGTTCTTACGGCGTACATGATGCCGGGGTTCTGTAGTAAAGCTCGTTCTTACGGCGTACATGATGCTGGGGTTCTGTAGTACAGCTCGTTCTTACGGCACACATGATGCTGGGGTTCTGTAGTAAAGCTCGTTCTTATGGCGCACATGATGCTGGGGTTCTGTAGTACAGCTCGTTCTTACGGCACACATGATGCCGGGGTTCTGTAGTACAGATCGTTCTTACGGCACACATGATGCCGGGGTTCTGTAGTACAGCTCGTTCTTACGGCACATGATGCCGGGGTTCTGTAGTACAGCTCGTTCTTACGGCACATGATGCCGGGGTTCTGTAGTACAGCTCGTTCTTACGGCACACGATGCCGGGGTTCTGTAGTACAGATCGTTCTTACGGCACACATGATGCTGGGGTTCTGTAGTAAAGCTCGTTCTTATGGCGCACATGATGCTGGGGTTCTGTAGTACAGCTCGTTCTTACGGCACACATGATGCCGGGGTTCTGTAGTACAGATCGTTCTTACGGCACACATGATGCCGGGGTTCTGTAGTACAGCTCGTTCTTACGGCACATGATGCCGGGGTTCTGTAGTACAGCTCGTTCTTACGGCACATGATGCCGGGGTTCTGTAGTACAGCTCGTTCTTACGGCACACGATGCCGGGGTTCTGTAGTACAGATCGTTCTTACGGCACACATGATGCCGGGGTTCTGTAGTACAGATCGTTCTTACGGCACACACGATGCCGGGGTTCTGTAGTACAGCTCGTTCTTACTGCACATGATGCCGGGGTTCTGTAGTACAGCTCGTTCTTACGGCACACATGATGCCGGGGTTCTGTAGTACAGATCGTTCTTACGGCACACATGATGCCGGGGTTCTGTAGTACAGCTCGTTCTTACGGCACACATGATGCCGGGGTTCTGTAGTACAGCTCGTTCTTACGGCACACATGATGCCGGGGTTCTGTAGTACAGCTCGTTCTTACTGCACATGATGCCGGGGTTCTGTAGTACAGCTCGTTCTTACGGCACACATGATGCCGGGGTTCTGTAGTACAGCTCGTTCTTACTGCACATGATGCTGGGGTTCTGTAGTACAGCTCGTTCTTACGGCACACATGATGCCGGGGTTCTGTAGTACAGCTCGTTCTTACTGCACATGATGCTGGGGTTCTGTAGTACAGCTCGTTCTTACGGCGCACATGATGCTGGGGTTCTGTTGGTAAGCTCCTTAGCTTGTAGCCAATACGACGGCACATGCGCGCACCGGGGGGAGATGCTTTTTATGCAGCACTGATGCTGTAAATTAAGTGTGTTTCATGCTCAAAAATTAGTGTAATCTTAGTCGACTGAACCTCTTATTTTTAATTTATAATTTACCAGCCAAACTCTTAATCGGCTGTTCAGAGACTGCATATTTCTCTAGACTCATGCTGTGCTTCATAATAAAAATAAGTTGAAATTTTGGCATCTGCATGTACGGATGGTCTCGCATCGATTATTGATATCAGCCCCAGAAATTCTATGTCATGCACCCCTACTCATTTTATCACTTCACTTTGTGAGAACCTATAAGTGAAAACGTTTTTTTAACATGGTAATGATATACTGGCCTCTCGTATCTCTCCGCTAAAGGGAGGAACTCCACCTCCTGCAATGATGGTGACCTTGTGACCCCTAAACCAAGTCGCAGGACCCGCAGGAAAACCTGCATCACCTTCAGCAGTGACGAGGAGGATGATGGTGAGGCTGCCCTTTTCCGCTCTTCTGTTTGGCAGATATGGGTTCTGACGGCTCCTGAGTGTTGACTTGACATTGTCCTCTCTGTTTTAGATGCCGTTATGACCGAGAATGAGACGCCCAAAGTGACCACGCCCATCGCCCGCTCGTCTCGACGAACGCGGCTCAGACACTGATCTTGTTTGCTCTAGTCTCCCCTCTTTCTTTCCCTGTATCTCTTTACTGTCTTTGCTGCTCTCTAAGTGTTTCTTTATGCATGTTTATGTATGTCAAATATAACCTTGCCTTTCTCAATGTAATATTTTCCAGTGTATGTTAATGATCCCAGGATTTGTCGCACCTTTACCGAAGCAGTTTTCAATTATGATTGGGCAGAATCCAGATTTTTTTTTTAAATAAAGATTTGTATGAACTGTAACTAGTCAGTTTGGTGCTTTTTCATAAGATTGATATGACTGTACATCTATACATGCATTCAACTTCTATGCCAGGAAGTCGTGAACCAATTGACATGTTAAAAAAAATGTATTTAAATAAAAATAAATTAAATTAAATAAAAAGATTTAAATTTTGCTGTACGCTAGTGGTTCTCAAACTGGGTCATGGGAAGGTTTGCAGTGGGTTGCAAGATGTTGCATGACAAAAATAATTTCATAATGCCGTCAAATTAATAACTTGTTAAACGAATAGTGTGAGCAGCAGTATTTACTGAAAATATTTTAAGTTTCATATCTATAGACCTTTTTACAGGCAGGCTCACAGATGTGTGTACTTGTTAGGTGAGTCATACTGGGTTGTGTCTCAGTTTGACAATACCTGGGGCCTCATTTATAAAATGGTCTTATGGTCAAATTTGATCTTAGTCATGGCTTTTGCATAAGCCACTAAGTTATTTATAAAATACATTTTTTTGAAAAAATGTAATTGTAATCCAAGAGAATAAATATATATATATATATATATATATAAAATGAGGCTCCTGGTGTACAGTATACATCCAATTCTGTATTAAACCCAGTCTGCATGCGCTGCTCATGTTTGACTCATTTTCTGATGCTGTCCTGTATTTGGAAATTAGTCGTTGGACCAGTTGGGTCTTCCCCCCCCACCGTGTAACGCAAACTGCTATTTTGTACTGGTGCAAAAATGACATTACAGCAGCTCCCTCACCTTTGTCTATCTCACTGGTAAATGATGGTTGGTTGGGGGGGGGGGGGGGGGGGGGGTTCTAGTAAATCTAAAATTAGTTGCCGGTAATTTTATTTTAAAAGTTGCTGCTAAATGTGAAAAGGGCAGTAAATATTGAATAGACCTTCAATTACTTTGTTGCATGGCTTGCATGTAGTGTTCATCCTTTAAAAAAAAAAAAAGAATAAAGTCTAGCATGAAACGAGGAACATCTTTTTCTCAACTGATTTGCGCGTAGGTTCGTGTTTAATGGCATTTACAGTTCATGCCAGAATGTCGTAGATCATCTTGTATTCCCAGCCAAAGTCCTCTCTGCTGGAGCGAGCGCTCACCCTGGATGGCACCAGTGAGTCCTCCCTGCTGGAGAGAGCACTCACCCTGGATGGCACCAGTGAGTCCTCCCTGCTGGAGAGAGCACTCACCCTGGATGGCTCCCGTGAGTCCTCCCTGCTGGAGCGAGCGCTCACCCTGGATGGCACCAGTGAGTCCTCCCTGCCTGAGCGAGCTCTCACCCTGGATGGCACCAGTGAGTCCTCCCTGCTGGAGAGAGCACTCACCCTGGATGGCTCCCGTGAGTCCTCCCTGCTGGAGCGAGCGCTCACCCTGGATGGCACCAGTGAGTCCTCCCTGCTGGAGCGAGCGCTCACCCTGGATGGCACCAGTGAGTCCTCCCTGCTGGAGCGAGCGCTCACCCTGGATGGCACCAGTGAGTCCTCCCTGCCTGAGCGAGCTCTCACCCTGGATGGCACCAGTGAGTCCTCCCTGCTGGAGCGAGCACTCACCCTGGATGGCACCAGTGAGTCCTCCCTGCCTGAGCGAGCTCTCACCCTGGATGGCACCAGTGAGTCCTCCCTGCCTGAGCGAGCTCTCACCCTGGATGGCACCCGTGAGTCCTCCCTGCTGGAGCGAGCACTCACCCTGGATGGCACCAGCGTTGAATCCCAGTGCTGCTGGTCAACACTGTCCCCCTCCCGAGATCATCACGGAATGTCTGGCATTCCGATTCTTCCCCTACCAACATTCCTCACCACCTGCTCAGTCCAGCTCTTAGTCCAGGTTCTGGTCATTTCCCATTTAGACCAATGCAACACCCTATTGCCTGATCTCCCTGCAGCTCGCCTGATATGCAAACCTCCCCATGTTCGGCCATTTTACTTGCCATCACTGGCAACCCATAATGCCTCATCAAATTGAACACCTTGGTTTTAGCTTATCAGGCAGCTAAAGAGACCACTGTTCAAAAGTTCATCAGACCCTACACACCGTCCAGACCTGCTACCTCTGTGTACGATAGTAATTGTTGGTTTGGTTAACTTTACTGATTATCAAAAACATTCATGTTCTTGGTGATATTTTCTGTTCCTGTCACGAATATTTTTATTTTGCTCCCAACGTGGGGTTCAGCATATCCGATTTCCACCCCATTTCGGAATGGTCTGCAACCATGGCTGCTGCTTTTCACACCGCAGGCTACAGCTAAACTCGCATGGATCGGCGTCTGAGGAGGGACTTCATATGCAGCTTTGACCATAATCTACGGGTGCCTGGTCGACCAGTAAGGGTCACTAGATAGCAATGCACATGGAACCCTATTTGACTGAACCCTCCTGTTCCCTGGGCAACACACATGCCAAATAGAGGCTGCAAGGCTCATCCGTGCACCACAGTGTCTGACTAATGTTGATCTGCTCCATTTCTGTAAGTCACTCTGGATAAGAGCGTCTGCTTAAGTGACCATAACGTAACGTCATTTCATCAGGTTACATCAACAAGTGTCTCCTTAGCTTGAGATATTTGATTGATATGGTGGTAAAATGCAATCAAACTGCTTTACACACACATTGAATTTGTTTAAGGAATTGCATTCCCTTTTTTTATACATTTCCCAGGGATTGTACGTGGACAGGTTGTCCACCCTTGCATATGTTACGTAAGGCCAGATGATGGACCTTCTCTTTAAAAAAAACTGTTATGCTGTGTTCAGATTGCCAGTGTTCTGACTGGATCATTCCAAGAGGCCTTTGCGATTCTAAATATAAATTGAGCTGAAGTTGCTTGACAGAATATGCGTGATGAGACCAGAAGTACAAATATGTTTTAAAAGGTGTGATGGTTACACTTTCTCATTTTTTAAATAATTTTTGAGGAAGATTTTTTTTCTCTCTTAATTGCTCAATATTGGAACGGTCTCAAAAGACTTCAACACGAGGCTGCTAAATCTCCATTCTGTATTTGCAAAGAAAAGTGAAATTTATAACATGCAAACATATTTTTCTTTATTATATTTAATCTACTGTATTATCGAGAACCATTTTGTCCATCTCTTCAGCTTTTGTTGCACTTTCCTGCCATCCTCATGTTACATGGTGACCGCAATCACGTCATCGCTGGGAAATTTCTTAAGGAATTCCTCATTGCTAAAAAACATTAAGTTTACATTGTTAGCTCTCTGGGCAAGTGTGTGTGCATCTGTGTGTATTCAGCAGGGACATCCAAGATAGATGATTGCAAAGGTGCGTGCGTGTGTGCGCGTGCGTGCGTACGTTTCTGTGTGTGTTTACACAAATGGTGATCTCAGAGAAAGGCAGATTTATCTCCTGGTGGCAGATAGCTGGTTGATTCTCGGTCGTTAGCTCTGCTCTGTGTTTGGACAGTGAGGTGAGACTTTGGCTTCACTTGCTCAGTCACAGCTTGGCCAGACAGGATCACTACCCCTCTCTGTTCCCCTCTCCCTCCGCAGTGCACCCCTCTCTGTTCCCCTCTCCCTCCGCAGTGCAACCCTTCCTCTGCTCCCTCCGCAGTGTGCACCCCTCTCTGCTACCTCCCCAGTGCACCCCTTCCCCTGCTCCCTCCCCAGTGCACCCCTTCCTCTGCTCCCTCCGCAGTGCACCCCTTCCTCTGCTCCCTCCGCAGTGTGCACCCCTTCCCCTGCTCCCTCCGCAGTGTGCACCCCTTCCTCTGCTCCCTCCCCAGTGTGCACCCCTTCCTCTGCTCCCTCCGCAGTGCACCCCTTCCTCTGCTCCCTCCGCAGTGTGCACCCCTTCCTCTGCTCCCTCCGCAGTGTGCACCCCTTCCTCTGCTCCCTCCCCAGTGTGCACCCCTTCCTCTGCTCCCTCCGCAGTGTGCACCCCTTCCACTGCTCCCTCCGCAGTGTGCACCCCTTCCTCTGCTCCCTCCCCAGTGTGCACCCCTTCCACTGCTCCCTCCGCAGTGTGCACCCCTTCCTCTGCTCCCTCCGCAGTGTGCACCCCTTCCCCTGCTCCCTCCGCAGTGTGCACCCCTTCCCCTGCTCCCTCCCCAGTGTGCACCCCTTCCTCTGCTCCCTCCCCAGTGTGCACCCCTTCCTCTGCTCCCTCCGCAGTGTGCACCCCTTCCACTGCTCCCTCCGCAGTGTGCACCCCTTCCTCTGCTCCCTCCGCAGTGTGCACCCCTTCCCCTGCTCCCTCCGCAGTGTGCACCCCTTCCCCTGCTCCCTCCCCAGTGTGCACCCCTTCCTCTGCTCCCTCCCCAGTGTGCACCCCTTCCCCTGCTCCCTCCGCAGTGTGCACCCCTTCCACTGCTCCCTCCGCAGTGTGCACCCCTTCCTCTGCTCCCTCCGCAGTGTGCACCCCTTCCCCTGCTCCCTCCGCAGTGTGCACCCCTTCCTCTGCTCCCTCCGCAGTGTGCACCCCTTCCCCTGCTCCCTCCCCAGTGTGCACCCCTTCCTCTGCTCCCTCCCCAGTGTGCACCCCTTCCTCTGCTCCCTCCCCAGTGTGCACCCCTTCCCCTGCTCCCTCCGCAGTGTGCACCCCTTCCCCTGCTCCCTCCCCAGTGTGCACCCCTTCCTCTGCTCCCTCCCCAGTGTGCACCCCTTCCTCTGCTCCCTCCGCAGTGTGCACCCCTTCATCGGCTCCCTCCCCAGTGTGCACCCCTTCCCCTGCTCCCTCCGCAGTGTGCACCCCTTCCTCTGCTCCCTCCGCAGTGTGCACCCCTTCCTCTGCTCCCTCCGCAGTGTGCACCCCTTCCTCTGCTCCCTCCGCAGTGTGCACCCCTTCCTCTGCTCCCTCCGCAGTGTGCACCCCTTCCTCTGCTCCCTCCCCAGTGTGCACCCCTTCCCCTGCTCCCTCCGCAGTGTGCACCCCTTCCTCTGCTCCCTCCGCAGTGTGCACCCCTTCCTCTGCTCCCTCCCCAGTGTGCACCCCTTCCACTGCTCCCTCCGCAGTGCACCCCTTCCTCTGCTCCCTCCGCAGTGCACCCCTTCCTCTTTGCTGTGCCAGATTAATTGATCATGCAGGTATTAATTGATTAATTGATGGTGTTACCACCAGTTAGGGGGGGTTGATCCATTTTTTGCACACGTTTTCATTTCCCAACAAAAGTAAATTTTTGCACAAAACACGCATCCTCCACTCTTCCTCCGGATTTTCCTCATCCATTTCCCCCTCTTCCTCGCATACATCCCTCTTGCATTGTGAATTCTCTCCTTCCTCCCACTCTCTCTCTCCCCCCCTCACCCACTCTCTCGCTCACCCCTGCTCGCATCTCACTCCCTCCATCCCCCTCTCCGTCCCTCTCTCCTGCTCTCCGCTGACATTTTACTGCAGCGTAGTTTCATTCCCCCTCCATCTTTTGTTGCTAATCTCTTTCCTCTCTCCTCTCGCCCACTCTCCCTCCCACTCCCTCTTTCGTTCTCCGTCTCTTAAATGACAGAGAGCGCCACTGAGGCCAATTATTTGCTCTCCTGTCTTTGTGAGCCAGTTATGTAAAATCACACCTTGCTGGCTTTTTTAAAGTTTGGCGGCTGAAGCTTCAATCTACTTGTCTTTTTCAGACACTGGAGAGGCAATATAAATGTAAGCGCTGGGAAAAAAAAGATTGTGAATTTCCGGGAATCGAGAGAAGTATTTGATGGGTGAACATCGCCGATGGGTGTTTTATCTGCTCTTAAGGCTTGTTTATGTTCTTGTGATTTCTGTGCAATCTGGGCCCTTGTCGGAATTGCAAAATGCCTTTGAGAAGTTAAGTGTTTGTTGGGGTTTTTCTGAAGAGGTGTCTGAGTAACTGGAAACAGAGTGAAAGACTGTAAATATGTAAATTTCTTTGTGCATAACATTTGCACTGCGTTTTTATGAGCCCAACAATATGTCGTCGCAGCGTGTAGCTCATCTCCGCTGGCCCTGAGTGTTTGTGTTGGAAAGGGGAGGCCGTGCGCACTGTTGGTCCAGCAGGGAGGCCGCGGGGGGCCGGGGAGCAGATGGCTCTGACAGACTGGAACACGCTGAGACGGGACAAGGGGATGAGTTTGACAGTTTGAGACATACGCTGCCAGGAGGAGAGAATAGTTGTTGCACAACTGAAACCAATAAAAGTAATAATAAATGAAAGATGGGGAGGGAAGTGAGCCGGAAGGGTTAACCCAAGTCACAGTGAGGCCTTTCCGTTCCCAATCTTTGGCGAGTTCCAGTCAGGATCGCCTAGCTTCTCCTCCGCTGCCCCCTCCCTCACCATGGGGCCCCCTCCATTGTTTTTGGCATGAAGAAGGATTGCTGGGAAATTTGGGGGAGAGGAGGAGGATGGATGATGGAGAGAGTAAAGCACAGGAGATGAAGAGCGAGCGAACCCAGCGCCCCCCACACACACACACACAACCTTTTTGTCTTGCGAAAGTTTGCTCTCTGACCACGCGATTTTCTCGTGTGACATCATGCCGCTCATGATGCGACAACCTGTAACTCCAGGTTACTGCGGCAACTCCAGACACTTCCTCCACAGCTGTGACATCCCAGTGACAGGACATAAATGAGAGTCAGGGGGGGGGGGCGGTTTAGGTGTGTTATGGCGCAGTGAGCAGTAAATCCCCAGCTGGGCTGCACTTGACGCAGATACAATAACATCGACGCGGAGTTTAGTGCATGCGGAGCTAGACGAGAGACAGCGGTAGCCTACATTTCCAGAATCGCTGAGGCGGTGTGAGGGGGAGGGAGGGAGGGAGGGAGAGAGAGATGCTTTCACAAGGTGCCAAAAAGTGAGAGAGGTAGAAGAGAGGGAAAAAGAGAGATGGAACACAGTCTATGAACTACAGAGTACAGCGGCCGCATATATAAAGCTTCAAGGGAAGACCAGCAGAAAGGTGGGTAATTTTGCCGTTGCTTCTATAGTCACAGGTTGATGGACCATAGAAAGTGTTTCTCAGCGGCTGTAAAGTTACTCATGGATGCTTGCGATCTTGGATGGTATCCACATTTTGTACTTATTTTAACACTTGTAGTGAGGATTAACTTTGGTTTCTTGTTCATAGACTTCAATCCCTCTCTTTATTACACAGTACTGGTATGAGTTTCACACAGTAGATTAACTTTTTGGTCTCTAGTTCATATATTTAAATTCCTCTCTTTATTAAACAGTACTGGTATGAGTTTCACACAGTAGATGTGTTATCATATGTAAAAAATAATAATAATTGGTTGTGCACCATAATACTACTACTATTTTTATCACTTGTATCGTGAAATGTCTCAGTTCTTATGCATCGCAGGTAATGTGTTAAGCCTTGCTACTCTTTGTGTTAAGCCTTGCCTTGCTACTCTTTGTGTTAAGCCTTGCCTTGCTACTCTTTGTGTTAAGCCTTGCCTTGCTACTCTTTGTGTTAAGCCTTGCCTTGCTACTCTTTGTGTTAAGCCTTGCTACTCTTTGTGTTTGAATTTGAAGGCACAGAAAAGGGGAGAGATTCCCATTCGCCCAGGTCTCCTTCCTGCAATGATGAGCACGGCTCTGGTCCTCGCTGCGCTGCTCCTAGCCGTCCCCCTGGAACGTGCAGACAGTCGAGCCCTCGGGACCCCCGTAGATGCCATGCAGGTACGCAGAGGCTGTACTCAAACGTGCAATGCGCTGTACAATTTAAAATCGAATGTTTCAATGATCGTGCATCCTCTATTAGACAGATTCACAGCAGGTGTTGCTTATCTTGTTTGATTTACTTCGATTGGACTATACTGTTTTAGATTATCGTCTTTCATATGTTTAACTTATAATTTAGTAGGTGCTTTTACCTTGTTAAAACAATAATTGTTTTCAGTAGAAACTATAGTAAATATACTGTTCTGTCGTTTTTTGTTTTTTTTCACCCTCACCAATAATTAGTTTGTAGAACAGTTTTTGGAACACTACAATGACCTCTTGAACATTGATGACCTTGAGAATCAGGTGGGAGATCCACTGGAGAGTCCACAGCCCTTCAGCTCGGGGCTAAAGGTTGCAGAGTACCCCAAGTGGATCGACGTTCCTTCGCAAAACGACAACACTTGGGTCCGCCTCCTGAGGGGAGCTTTGGCCAATCGAAAAAGGGCTTTGCCAGACCGGGCAAAGCGGGGTTGGAACCGTGGCTGCTTTGGCCTCAAACTTGACCGCATTGGCTCGCTGAGTGGTCTCGGATGTTAGTGGTTGACTGTGGTCAGTTGGCGGTCTTTAGGAGCAAAACTGGAACTACAACCAACATGGCGAATTGCAGTGAAGGTCCACCAATGAATATTGCTTTTTATCATTCATTCGAACCATACTGGGAAGAGTGCTGAGTTACTGTACTGCTGGTGCAATTATCATAGTCCATGGTTAAAAACAGAGGCTGTTATGTTTCATTAAGCTGAAAGTTATTAAGACCACTAACCTACCAACTGTTGCTAATGCTTGTAGAATTATTCAAACTAGTTGTTCTTTCCAGCTGTGGAGTTGAATATTTAACCTGAGTGATGTGTATTTTTAAATTATTGTTTCGTTATAGACTATTATTTGTCTTGTGTACTTTTAAATATTTGGAATATTACATCTTTCAGAGTAAAATTGTATATTATTAATACTGATGATGAATTTTGTTTAATTGTTCTACATAAGTGTAAATTAAATTGCATGTTTGTTGGACTGTAAATTAACATTTCTTTTTTAAATGGCAGTTATTTAATTGTAGCATGTTTTGTATTTTCCTTTTGTTTACATTCCATGTAGCATGAATAAATGTTCTTTTAAAATCAGTTTGAGTTAATCACTGGTGCATTGACCTATGTGTTGGCAGGCTAGTATTCATGTGTGGATAGAGCTGTTTCACTTTACTACTTCCATCTGGTCATGGAGAAATCTTAGTTTGCACCACCTTTAGAAAACCCTTTGTGGTCATAATAACCTGCATTTCTACCAATACATTAAAAAATACATCTTTATTTTTAACAATATAACAAAAGGAATCATCCTGTTATCTCATTATAAACATGTATCTTTTCTTGAGCCGAGATCAATCAACCCAATAAACATGATGACATACAGTTCTGAATGGGTCGAATTGTGAGACGAAGGACCAAGACATTTTTGAAAATCATTTATTCGTTTTCTTCAAAACATGTCCAAAATGTTAATGCTATGAGCTGAAGTACACACATTTTATGTTTTCCGATCTGTGTGCTTTCAAACGTAAAGTGCTATTTGCTTTTTAGTATTGGATTATTTTTCATTGCCTATAACTGTGTGGTTGTGCACATAATTATTGGATTGTATTCTGCACTGTTTTAATTTTAAACGGTTAACTGGTGTATTACTCCCTGGCTGACTGATGGCTATGAGTGATGATAAGGAATGGAGACTATTGGCATCGTGTATCACATATGTCAGTGAAGCGACTCATAAAATCAACATCCTTTCTATCACCAGCTAAACATGACAATACATTTTGGCATTCTGTGTTGGAATTGAATTTCAAATTGTTTCCTTTAAAATTCTGGAGTAAACTTAAATAAATATGTAATTGTGAGACAGGCTGTGACCTTTTTCATATTTATTCAAGAAGTTATTAGTTGTGTGTTATAGCTGGCTGAAAAACAGCTTACCCTAGAACAGAGGTGGGCAACGAGGGCCGTATCTGTTTCTGATTTTCATGGCAACTTCTGACCTTAATTACTTAATTAGCCCTAACATTTATGCCATCTGACATTTTAGCTACATTTCTTGATAAGTGCATCAAATATAGCCGAAGACTGTTGTGTCCCTATATGAAACATTTTACTGCGATCTAATTTATGAGTGAACCAGTGGTGGTGAATACAGCCAGTGTATACAGCTCATTTAACTAGGGTAATTGGTGGAAAGAAAAACCTGCATACACACCGGCTCTCCAGGACCAGAATTTCCCACCACTTCCCTAGAACCATTGCAATAGGATTAATCCCCAAAATGAAATTGAAGATGCGGTTTTTCATGTGACCACAAGGTGTCAGTGTTTTACTAGATATCCTCAATCAACTCTGTTGCCCTAGAAAAACTGTTACGTATCCCCAGTGCATTTAACGGAGTTGCTTGTACCTCGCTTTACCCGCAGTGCCTTTGCTTTTTTTTCTCTCCCGGCCGCAGAATTATGGAATTCCCTGGTGGCCACTTTTTACAAATAGACCTAAATCCATCTTTTAAAACTTTAAAGCCTTAAACCTGGTTTTCTTCATTTGTTTTTCCAAATTTTGTTAATATTTTGTTTGCAATGAAGATTTACATGTATGTATGTATGCATGCATGTAGGCGCGCACGCACCTATGTATGTATGTATATTCATTCATTCATGTATGTAAACACCTTATAGTGTATTTATTTGCATAAGTAGGCTATGATGTGTTTTTAGTAATCATTAATTTATTATCATTATGACACAAGGCTGCAACATACATGTTTTAGATTCACATGAGGTCAAACAAAATGTATCCCAGTATGTGATAGGAATGTCAGACTACAAATATAAAATTACCAGGATATTTGAAATTATGATGAATTGCAAAATCCCTGTGGCTGAGATGGGTTAAGGTACGTTTGATACAGGTATCTTGTGCTCTACAGTATATTGCACAGACTCTAAATTAAATGTGAGCCCGACTGACTAAAAAGCTGATCTTTATTAATGAAAAGTAAAAGTGGTTTATATGTGCACCATTCTGTGACTGAGTTCAGAGAGGGCAATGGCTGGGCACAGGTCGCCGAAAAGGTCTTGCAAGTTACATCTATTTTTAGTTTGACTTTTACCTCCCATGAACTTCAGCCTTGAACCGAAAAGATGCGGTGGTGAGTGGATAGCGTGCATAACCTGGTCAGGATATCTGAGGATATCATAATGTCTGGCCACTAAAGTGAGAAAATTATGTTACACATGACAATGGCTGATGAAATAAATCTGAACAGGTACCATGTTATAACTCACGTTAAATATACAATAATGTAATATAATGCTTTGGCCACACTTTGTTTTGCTTTCAATTAGCTTTTTCCAAACAATAATATTTAGCTGGTGAAAGGGTATAAATGTTCTCTTTTATCAAAAGACCTGTAGATTAGCAAATCAGGAGTCCTGGATTAGACCTGTGTTTGTGACTTTCAGACCCATTTGAAAGACCTGACGGTAGCGTAGGTCTTATAATATACTAATTCCACTCCTTCTGGCATTTTAGCAGACACTCTTTTCCAGAGCGACTTATACAACTTTTTTTTTTTTAGCATTTTTTACATATTATGCATTCATACAGCTGGATATATACTGAAGTGATTCAGGTTAGGTACCTTGCACAAGGGTACTACCTGGGAATCGAACCTGCAACCTTTCGGTTACAAGGCCAGTTCCTTAACCATTATACTACACTGCCACCCAAACTTATGAGATGTAAACATTCTTTGCCATATAACGTTACAAAAATCACTTTCTCCAGCCAGCACGGTGCTACTGGAGACAGAATGCACAGGAAATAGATTTCTAGACCCGGATGCACGTACGTGCATCATCGAAAACTGCGCAAGCGTAATAGGACTGTTGCTGGGCCTACATTGGCTGAGCACCCCTTAGGCGAGTGTGGGGAAGTGAGAAGGCGAAAGTAATGGGTCATGGTCTTTGCAGTAAATGTCACGCCCAGGAAGAAAGAGACCTGATCCGTCTCTCTCTTCTGGCTCACTCGCTTTTGAGAAGGTCAGACATGCAGCCGTATCTCTCCCTCTTAACTTGCTATCTAAGGACTTTTTATATCTGTCATTCTCTTGTGATCCCCCTGCCAACCTTGCACCGACCCGCACCTTCGTCTTACATGACAAGTAAAGTTACAGTAACCAACATCCGAAGTGGAGGCAAAACTCACCAACAGACACAATGCACTGAGTCTATGTATTCATAAAGGCTTAGAGTCCAGGAGCTCCCAAGCTTCCATCAAATGGCCATTTGAAAATCTGTCATGTCTGAGTCAGAGGATGCGATTTAAGGACTCACTGGCTGTATGGAACATAGATAATTAAATTACATAGATACAGGGACTAGGCAGTAAAGTTACTAGTACACTTGGGCCATTTAAGAAAAGTTGTTGCATTGGTTTCCCGGTTACATACATTAATTCATGTTTTTTTTTACACACTGTCTTTGCACATTTGATTATGAAATAATAAACATGACATGCAGCGTGGGAAGGATAGAGTGATATAATCATTATGAATAATGTATAACCTATACCTTCATTTTGTCAACATGTATTTTTTAAATTTAGAAATTTTCAAAGAAAATACTACAACCTAGAAAGTAATTTTCAGAGCATTAGACCGATTTTTGATTTACAAGTTTACATTCAATGGTTAGGTTAATTGCATAGCAACGAAAAGGGCTATGGACAAGGCGCTTTGTATCTGGAGATAGAAGGCGCTCTCCTGCTGTGTTTCACATGGCGATGGAAGTCCTGCATTGCATCACATGAACATCTTTTTAATGTGCGCTGTTTAATTGGTTAAAACCAAAGAAAAAGCGACCGAGATACTCAAATACAATTCCTTTACCATTGCGTTAGCAGTAAGCGCAACATTTGTTATATTCAAGATCCTGTTAATCACTTGACATAGCCTAGTCGTCTGTGGTGCTGCCATCGTGTAGGCCTAAAATGCGAAGATGACTGTATTATGTTATTGCCGTTTAGACTGGGCAGTCAGGAACCGCAATAATCTTCTTAAGTAGCCTAATAGGCAGACGGACAGCATTTATGTGATCCACAGTAGGACCAAACATATTAAAACGAGTCTCTCCCCTTTATCACCTAACCTAACTTAATGTGAACAATGAAAGGTCAATCAAAAGTTCTTATGTGATTATGTTCCAAGACGCTGCCTTTAAACACGGAACTTAAAAGTTTAATTTAGGAAATATCCGAACTTAAAAATTTCAGTCACTTTGACGACCTTGACATTCTAAAGGGGCAGGCGAACACGTGGGTTAAGGAGAGGGGGTGTGGCCTTCGCGGGGTGATACAATAAATTCCGAATGCGACTTTCCTCGGCCCCAGCTCACACATTTGAGTTCTGGAACAGACGTACAGAGGATACTCACAAACGGTAACGCTTGTTAACAACCATTGCTTATATGCAGTTTTTCCCCAAGCTGTATCTAAAATCTTTGTCTCTTTTTGTTTGTTTCCTTTTTTTTTTTTTTTTTTTTGCATTGACATAATTATGAATTATTTTGGGCCTTAAAGTTGGTTTGATATAATATTATTTAGATTATAAACGTGCATCATGTTCTACAGTTGTTGAGTTTGTTGCAATTAAATGCGATAGGCTACTCCGAAGTTTACATTCTCTGCGTACTACTCCTTGAGATTGATTACACCATTGCCTAATGTTGGTCTAGCTGTTCTTATGAATGCTGCTATCATGTTAAACTTGAGTTTATTTAACTTGCTGTTCAATACGACTGAATAATTGCAGCAAATGATGTTCTGCCATGTGCATCTCAACTGATTTCAGGTTTGAATGCGGACAGCGTTAGCCTTCTGAAGGCTTTATTTGATAGGTCAGGTTCAACGGCTAATGTTTCCAAATCTAGAAATGGGCTATCTTAGCAAGTTGATTTGTTCCTAACTGGTATTGATTGTCCTTGTGTCGGTGATGCAGCCCATTGACCATTTAAGCGCAGGCAGTAAACGGCTTCTTTAAATTCTGTGTTCGCATAGGCAATTTATGAACAGAATCCGTTATCAGAAGTTCCATATAGCTTGTTGATGACTTATTAACAGAGACAACGGCGCATACGTGCGTTTGTCCAGATGCATGACTGCCTCATCTGAAACATGGTGTTTATCTCAAATATTGTGAACTCAGTGACAAGTTGAGACCTCAAACTCAATTTGAACCATGTCTTAAATGATATTTATTTGTCTGAATTTTTTCCAGAGGACACGACAAATTCAGGCAAAATGGTGAAAATTGGAGTCAATGGGTAAGATTCTTTAACTCACTATCCCAAACTTTCCTTTTGAATTAAGACATGATGTTTACCTTGTTTGCTTTCAGTAGGAAGTTCAAAGGTCGCAGTGTGATAACCTTGGTGCAGAATTGCACAATGCCCTCCTTTTATTTCACGTGGAATTGCACCGTTTTGCCAGTGGTGTCTCCCTCTGCCTTCTAACCTCCTTTTTCCAGTATCTTTAATTATAGTTTGGTTGTCATAGCGCTCTACTCCTCATCTCTGCCTCAGCTGTCACATTCCTATCTTCCTCACTCTAATTTTAGCCAGACAACCTTTAAACATAAGTTCACGTGTCTCTGTACAGGCTGTGTGTTTGTCCACTAGCGTTCTCTGTGCTCACCCCATTGATCCTCAACTGACTTCTAGCACGTACGAGGAAGGAAAGCGATACAAAAATGTATGCCATTTCTGAAAAAGCTGCTTGTGGACTTGGCCTGATGTGACCCATGGACGTGACCCATGGACGTGACCCATAACCGCGTACCATGGCACTAAATGCCCTAGTCAACTTGCGTGGCTGCATACATAAATATAAATTGTATGCAAATTACCCGCGCTCTGCACGGTGGCCCTAATGAGGACTTTGTTCTTACTTCTTCGTTGCTAAAGTGTTTTGCACTGGGCTCTTGTTTAGAGAAGAAGGAGGAGTGTGTAATTGTGCATAACTGCTGAGCTGTGCGTCACCACTGTTCAAAGTTCTGCCTTGCACTCACCGGGTGCGATTACACTTATCTAGTCAGTAAATATTTCCCAGCTTGTTGATTAACCCTTTTCTGCCAAGCATTAAAGATGTTTAATTCACATTATGCTTAATCTGGCCGATTTATTGGTCTCTTCTTGGTTTTGTAGCATCTGCCGTATGACAATCAAACCAGACTAATATGGTGTATGGTACATGTACTAACATTTTCTGGCCAAGCTCCAACTATTTTTTTTTTTTTTTTTTTGGTGTATTTGGGTTTGTTTTTCAAATGAGAAATGAGGTCAACTCTCAACCACTGGGTGCTTGTATATAATAATAATAATAAATTTAGGTCTAGACACCTGAACAAAGGGGCTGTGATATCTGGGGACTAGCAGAGGATCTAAACCTGGGCTTACTACCAGTGAAGTGGTTGACTGAGTGCCTTGAACTTCACTGAAGTAAGCCCATTTTTACCCCCTTTGTACTGTACCACTGTTCTTGGCTAGTCTCCAGCACTCCCTTCACTTCTTACCAGGCTGCCTGGTGTGAGCTTACTAAACCTTTATTTAACCAGGATGGTCAGTTGAGAACAAATACTCATTTACAATGACGACCTGACAAACGGCCCAAACTGGAAAAAAGCCCTTTGATTCTATATTAGTGGATGACGTATACTTGACGGCTGTCTATTCATTTGGCCATTTTCAGGTGTAAAGTCCAGGGGTCAGAAATAAAAAGTCCTGCCATGTCTTTCTTCCACCCCTGAACTCAGCCAGCTGATTTCACTAATTAGTTCGACCTCCTGGCTGAAGAATTGTGCTAATGAGCAAATCCAAATGATTGGAACAAAATACTGGGGAGAATTTTTACTTTCAGAACCTGGCCATTTTACACCCCTGGCCATTTTACACCCCTGGCCATTTAGGAACAAACTGAGGCCTTCATAGGGCGCAAAATGAACGAAAGTTAAATGACTAAGGGGCACATTGCGAGTGTGTAAAATATTCTAAATTAATTTTGCATCTCAACAATCATATATCTGTGTCCCTCCCTACTGCCAGCTGAAGGTACTTCAGTGGAAATGCATTATTCAGAGGATGTGCGATGACCAGACTGATTATAACGTGGACACGCATGTGATGCCAGTCCTTTGCCTTGATTTAAATTATTCCGCCATGTTGTTTGGACCCTTCCCTTGTGAATGCACATGTTGGCATTTATATGCCCTGTGTTAAGGTGAATGCAATGACCACGCTGTCCTGCATTGCTCCACGGCTAGCCTGCCACCAGCCGGTTTCTGGTTAAACAGTAACCCCTTGATAATCAAGCCGGTCATTCATTGCACTGAAGGGACCGGCTCTTGTGAAAACATCGGCTAAACTTTACACCCAAGAATAACTCCTATGGCTGTGTTCCAGCTAAGAGTCTCCAATTTCCCTCTGATCCTTTTTACAACCCTTGCAAACGATACAACTGTTGCAAGTGAATCCAAAAGCAACCTGGACTGGCTTTGCTGGTGAACTGTGACTAGATGTGCCAGTGGTCACGGTACTAACATGCATTAACTGTGTGGCAATGCAGAGCCGTGGATTCATAACAACCACCTATGGCATGGATATAGCCTCTGCTTATTGGTGTCATGGTCCCTTTGGTATTCCATCTTATCATCTGAGGAAGGCTGACCATGAAAGGAAATAAGCTGCTGTGAGTAGCCCACTCATGCCATCTAGGGGCAGGATCGGGGAATTACAATATTGCCATTGACTAAGTTAGGTTTGGGTATTGTGTTCAGTGATTGTGTTTCTTGCTGTATTTTTGGTTGCTGGTCTCTTAACGAACTTGCATTGTATAATAATGTTCTGTTTAACTTCTACTTTTTGTCACTCAGATTCGGGCGTATTGGTCGTCTTGTGACACGTGCTGCTTTTCACTCCGGAAAGCTCCAGGTTGTGGCCATCAATGACCCCTTCATTGACCTGGACTACATGGTGAGGATGAAGGATTGTTTTTAAAAAATAAAAACACGGGAGTAACATGTTACAAGAGCTATTCTGTATGCACAACTGGGTTGATGGAAGGTAGTGCTTCTGAATGTTTGTTATTGCAGATTTGAACTGTCAGTCTCTTTGGCATTTCCCCCCCCCCCCCCCCCCCCCCCATATCCCATTTCTACACTCCAATCCCCTCCCCCCCCACTCAAGGTGTACATGTTCAAGTATGACTCCACCCACGGACGTTTCAAAGGTGAGGTGAAGGTCGAAGGCGGAAAGCTTCACATCGCTGGCCATGTTATCACAGTGTTCCATGAGTGAGTGAATGCCCCTCTCCTGTCATTTTGGTTTGAAGTTTCAAGACCGGTTGGCTTTGTGTTATGTGCCCTTTCTCACCCACTCTTTCCCTCTACCCCCCCCCGGCTTGCAGGAGGGACCCCACCAACATTAAATGGGGTGAGGCTGGTGCCGATTACGTCGTGGAATCCACCGGCGTCTTCACCACCATTGAGAAGGCCTCTGTACGTGACTGACCTTCATGTCTGGATTATTACACCAGACCACACTGTATACTGCTGGATGCTGTAGCTACTTGGGGGTGGAGTGGAGGGGGAGGGGACTATCCATGCACTGGGTTACTCTCGAACACCATTGAAGTTTCCAGTCAACTCCCTTTTCAAGTGCTGTGGTCATGGTTCGAATATAGGCACACTTTATCAGACGGGAATTTTCAGCACGTATGCACACGCACACTCCTCGCCACATAGCTAGCTTGCTGTGGTGTAGCTAGTCATGTGTAGTGTTAACTTTTAGCGTGTAGCACATGTAGATGGGAGAATGCAGCTCCATGTGCTTTACACAAGTTTAGACATTTTTAAATGTACATCCATAAAATGTATAGCCACTTTGCATTGAATATTTAAAAATGAAACCCTTCGGTGTTCAGTCCTGTCAGTGCGGTTCCTGTGCCCACCTCACACATGGCCTCTCTCTCTTCTCCCAATGTAGGCTCACCTGAAGGGAGGCGCCAAGAGGGTCATCATTTCTGCCCCCAGTGCTGACGCACCCATGTTTGTGATGGGCGTTAACCACGAAAAATACGATAATTCCCTGAAGGTTGTCAGGTATGTTCCTGTCTGGACAGAGATGGGCAACTGGTGGCTGCTCATCCTTTTGTGTGAGTGTCTGTCAGTCAGTCAGTCAGTGCCAGACCATGGCTGGAAGCCCTACAGGCCATTGGCAGGGTTGTCTTGTCATGCGCCAGCAGCTTATCTGGGCCGAGTCCGAATCAGTGCACTTGCCTACTATTGAGTATGCCAGTTGAGTATACTTTGTAAAAAAGATGTTAAGTATGCGAGAGTGTTAATATCCCCGCATGATGTACTTATTTCTGGGTTTTCGCTGATAATACTATCGGATATTTTTTGCATACTGCATGTCACTAAACGGTATACAGTATGCTAGTATACAGTAGATGGGGCTCTGATTCAGACACAGCCATGGTCAGTCAGGCACCTGAAACCTGCAGACACCAGCTGCGCATGAAGCATACTTCTCTGCAGTGACTGCGCAGCTCAGCTGGTGGACTCTGGAGAAGCGTCCGCTGGCACCATGGGCTTTGGTGTAGACCAGGGGCGGGCAAGGAGGGCTGGATTTCATGCTACTAATTGGTCATATATTTTTGTAATTGATATTTTAGCCACATTTCTATCACATTTTGTGATAAGTTCATAAATGACAGCTGAAGACTGTGTCCCAACAGTTAAACCAGCATAAGTGTATACAGACCACGGAAACCTGCATACACACCAGCCCTGCAGAAAAGGCATTTCCCACCCCTGGTGTAGAGCATGCGATTGTTGATTATGGAGGGTGTTGAAGTAATGGCCCTACAAATACAATTTTGGAGAGGTGTGGGGGTGGATTTGGTTAAATTGGTTACAAAAAATTTTTTTGGAGAAGAAATCCTAGAATATTTTTTTCTAAAAGAAGCCAGTGTTTTTTCCTTTTCAAATATGAACTGCAACCCCCATAATGCACTTCTGTCAGCCAAGTGGTAAGACTGATGCCACTTCTCTCCACAGCAATGCCTCCTGCACAACAAACTGCCTGGCTCCCATAGCCAAGGTCATCAATGACAAATTCACAATTGTTGAGGGACTCATGGTGAGTATCCTGTGTTTTACATGTATTGTTATATATATATTTTTAAAGGCTCCAATGTCATGAAAGGCTTTGTTCAGACCTACTCAGCCATCCTCCACATCTCCTTTCTCTGTTACCCTAGAGCACGGTACACGCCATCACAGCTACCCAGAAGACCGTGGATGGGCCCTCTGGCAAGCTGTGGAGGGATGGCCGTGGTGCCAGCCAGAACATCATCCCCGCCTCCACCGGTGCTGCCAAGGCTGTGGGCAAGGTCATCCCTGAGCTTAATGGGTAAGCGCTGCCACTTCTGCCCTCCTTGGCATGGTAATGCCACATTGTAATTAGTTGCATACAGCCTTTCATTGCAGTTCATGTAGTACTGCAGTGGTCCCCAAACCCTATTTATGGACCATCCTGTAGGTTTTCACTCCACCCCTATCAAAGCACATCTCCTTCAACAGCTAGAGATCTTATTCAGCTGCTAATTGGTGTACTAAGGTGTTTAGAGCGAAAACCTACAGGACAGTAGGGGTGCGTCCCAATATTCGAACCCTGCACTCTCCTCTCCTCCGTGCCCCAGAAACGGATCTTTGTGTTTTAATATGTTGCTGATTGCATCTTAATTGCGTATTAATGTCCCGATGCAAACCGCAATGTCGGGTACATTGTATACTGTAAATGCAAATACTTGTACTCTAAATATTCAGGCGGTTTTGCATACTTCCGGGTAGGAGTGGTAATGGGGGAGGGGAGGAAAGGAGGTGGGGAGTGAAGAATATTGGGACACAACCCTTTATCACCAGGAACAGGATTGGGGACCACTGTGGTACTGCCTCCTTAGTGGTTTAAGCCAACCCTTATCCTACAGATCTTTTATTTTTTTAAGTACAAATATGCAATAGTAAACTTGTAATACCCTGGATGGACTTGCATTTCAAAGTCCTACTATTGCATTTCAGTATTGCAAAATATGGCTCAGACCCAACTTTAACACATTAAAATCTGGTCTTCAGTTAGGCCTGCGACATATTCTTCAAACACAAAGTTGGACATTTGAAGATCTCACATGAGTGAGGTTCATTGTATGCCTTTCTGTCTGCATGTTTAATGGTGACTGCTTTAACCCCCTCTTTCAGCAAGCTGACCGGTATGGCTTTCCGTGTCCCCACTCCCAACGTGTCCGTGGTTGACCTGACCGTCCGCCTGGAGAAGCCTGTGAGTCTCTACTTCGCCTCTTCTTGTATAAATGTTATACTTCTACCATTAATACCCAGGAGTGGTGTTTGACTGCTTCTGCCTCCTCCAATCCAGGCTAAGTATGATGACATCAAGAAGGTGCTTAAGGAAGCAGCAGAAGGGCCCATGAAGGGAATTCTGGGATACACCGAAGACCAGGTCAGTGTTGACCTAAATTGATTCCAACTGATGCTGGTCAGCAGACTTGTTGTTTCATTGCCAGGATGTTGGGTAACACTAATTTATAAATTAACACATGTATGATGCAGTGGTAATAAATAATATTATTATTATTATTTATTAATCATAAGTATCAAGTGATTCACACCGTCTGTACCCTGTTGCTTTCACCTGTAGGTGGTATCCACCGACTTCAATGGGGACACCCACTCCTCCATCTTTGATGCTGGTGCTGGAATTGCACTCAATGAACACTTTGTTAAGCTCGTCTCATGGTATGTACAATTAGATGGGTATCAATAATTTTATCTATCCGTTAATAACTATAACTATCTGAAAGGGCTCCGAGAATGCAGACTCATCTACGTAAAGGATCTGTTCTGTGGTTGACACTCATTGCAGGTTCTTGTTTCACATGAATTGTTGTGTAAAATGTATGAATACATACCCTGCTGTTCATTTCGATTAACATACCTTTTTTTTGACACAGGTACGACAATGAGTTTGGCTACAGCAGCCGCGTCATTGACCTGATGGTCCACATGGCCTCAAAAGAGTAGAGCTACCAACTGACCCCATTTTCTCTCTCCTTGGTTGGACTCTTCATCAGACTGCCTGTGAATACATACAAATTGAAGATTCAAGTTCATTTCTTTTGTACGATAAAAGCCCTGTTCTGTTCAGTGTGAGCTAAATTACATTAATTGTAATGAACAAAATTCAATTTTCTGTTTGGTCCCCAAAAAAATGGTTCGACTGCACAGTTTGTCACCAAATAAAGTCCTCGGTTTGTGAGTAAATTGAATTTGGTTCCATTTGTTGATGGAGGGATTGGTACTGGGCATACTGTTCTACTCTGGGTGAATACTGAAAACACAAGCTCATCATGAAAAATGAAAACGCAAGCTATTTACAAGTATTGATAACAAGCTCATTGTGGATTTCATGTCAATTCTGTTGAACTTTGGCATTGACCTGAGCCATGCTTGAAGTGTAGTGTTTGTTCAGAGGGTCTTACGAAAGGCAGAATACTCAAGACTTCACATGGAGAACTAGGCCTACCAAACACCGTCTACACAGAGTAACCCTGTACTCCACGACAACCACGCTTGACGGCAAAGGGGTTTCCTTGTGCTTGTGGGGTTTGTTAAAAGGGGAGCCAATGTGTAAATGGTACCGGGCAAATTGTGAGGTTCAGTTGCAGTGTGCAATTGTAGCTGGAGTTTAAATCTCTCGACCACAGAACTGCATTACGGCTAATCCTTACTTCACAGATTTGGATAGCTGTCTGGCTTAAACTCGTGGCGCAATTGACCCTGCATGTTAATTAATCAGATCACAGCATGAATTCACCATCAATTTCAACATCAATATGTGGTGTATTCATTCTCTAGTCCAGCCAAATATTTTTAAAAAAATTTCATTGCGCTCTTTCCCAGTGCAAAATGTTTGGCCTTTCCAAGCCGGACAGATGCTTTTTGCATTGATTTCTTTCAGACGTGCCTCTTTTCCATCCCAGCCACCCTCTCCACCCCTCTTCTAGCGTTTTCCCCGCTCGATTTCCTTCATCCGCTCCTATTTATTTATTTTTTTTCCCATGCATTTCTCTCTTTCAGATCAATGTCCTTCCATAACACAACCATCCATATTTCCATGTTAGCTACCGCACTGCACCCCCACCACAACCACAAACCCTTCCCCACAGTTCAATTAGCCATTTTGTGTAGCTGTGGGTATTGCTGCATTGCTAACACAACCCGACGACAGATTGTTATATTCTGTGATGGACCTTTCTGAAATACGGTCATCAGAGGAATTGACCTCCTAATGGAATGGGGCAGATGGTAAACGATCCATTGTGCATGCATACACTTGCATTATCGTTGAGATAATTGCTGAGATGATCTTTGGTAGTTATAGCTGGTGCCATTTTAATGTAGATGGGAGATTTCCCCAAGGTTCTGAATTTATTATTTGAATGTGGAGGCGGCACAGGGATAGACTGACCGACGGAGAGGTTAACCCTGCGCACACACAGTAAATACTGAAATGTACAGTTTTTCAGTAGTATTCGTCCCAGTCTCTAGGGATCCAAATTTAGCAAGCTGCATGGTTATAACTTATATATTTATTCAAGAGATTATTAATGTTAATTGATTCAATTAAATGTTAAAAGCATTGTATGTTCAGTGGGGAAAACCTGAATGACTACTTTTTGTTAGTGCTAATTTCCCTTCAGCAACACATCTCTATAGAATAGAATAGAATAACTTAATTTCCCGCTAGGGAACTTCTGTTGTAGCCCCAGCAACAACAAAAGACATAGACAGTGGGGCAGACCCACAACACACAAACATAGACATTCAATAGAATCATTGCATTAATCAAACTAATTAAGTGAATTAAAGTGGAATAAAAGTGGAATACAGCCATGATTAAAAATAGCCCCCGCTGTCCCGAGATGTCCAGTGTCATTATTAAGCAGTCCAACACACAGACTCCGCCTTCACGACTTTCCTCCATGCAAGCAGTGTTGCGGTCTCTGCACACTGTCAACTGCATCAGCCTTCCCAGTCGTCGCCTCACTCCTCTCCCGCATTATCTTCTCCTTTCTCTTCCCTGGTGGCCTTTTGAAGATTGCCTGCAGTCCTAGATCAGTCAGAAAGACTTCAACAGATACATGCCAAATCATGTTACATCCAGAATTAAATTAAAAGCTCAATCAAACTCAACTCAAATTGCTCAGCGTACACAAAATCCCCCCATTAAAAGGTTTAAGAAAGGTTGCTATATATTGGCCAGTGCAGCGAGAAAGCTAATTTACTGTTAAAAAACAGACTAAGCAGCTTGTATGATTACCCTAAACTTGTAGCTAGAAGACCAATCATTTCAGTGGTAAACAGAGTGGCTGATTGGATGGGTAGCATTCTCAATAGTATAAGTTAGGAATGTAAAATCAGTATGAATTTAGAACAGGTGTGTGTTTTCCCATCCCATCAGTGAACGTGCACATTGTATTGATGAACCTTTTTTTTTTTGTGAACGTAATTATGCTATATTAATCCCTCTCTCAATATGAAAGGGAATGAGGTCTGAGACTTTTGGTATGTACACTTCAGCAATTGTTTTTTAAATTTTTATTTTATTCATTTTTTTTTTTTACATTCTTCCTTTCTATACTGTATATGCTGTTGGTGAGAGCTTAATCTCTAAAGAAGTGACCTACATTGATAATCGTGTTGGAGAACTAGAATGAATTATCATCTCCAATTTCGGTTACAGCCTCCTAGGGGCGCCATTTCTCATCTATTCCAGGTGTGTTACCGCTTATGACAGCAATGGCACCTTCTCCTCAGTGTGTCAAATTTGGATGTGCCACTACTTAAAAGATTCTCTAGTCTGGCCCTGCGCCAATAGCTGGTTTTCACTCTTCCCCTCTAGTCAGAGACTGATTTAGATCTGGGACACCAGCTGAGTGGAATATCTGGCCAATTGGCAACATAACTAAATGAAGAAAAGGAAACCAGGGCCGAATCAGAGCCCTATCTACTGCGTCCTTTGTACTGTGTATTAGCATACTGTGTACTGCTGACTGTATACTGCTTAGTGACATGCAGTATGTGAAAAATATCCTCCACACTATTATAAGCAAAAGCAGAGAAATAAATATATCATCAGGGGATATTAAAAACACTCCATTTTTTTAATTGTCACATACTTAACAGCTTTTTTAAAAAGTATCCTCAACTGGCATAACAATAGTAGGCAAGTGCGCTGATTCAGACACGGCCCTGCAATAGTTCTACTGCTGCTACTAATTATGATGTCATCTATATGCTGATTAGCAGTGGTGATGATGGTCAGCATCAGCATGTTTATACCGGTCTTTTCTTCCCTCAGCTTGTCCCATGCCTGGGTGTTTGGGGATTCTGGGGTCACATGATACGGGGCTCTGCTCCCTGATCACCACGTGCCTCATCCCGCTTGAACGGTGCCTGAAGACCTGCAGCTTGCGCTATGGCGAGACACTGTGTGAAACACACACCTTTCTCTTCCACTATCCGACTGGGGGCCTTCTAAGAAATTACTTTTTGGTAAATAAACTTCCTATGTATTCGGTGAAATATAGACATCAGGTGGGACAGTGAGTAGGACAGCTGAGGGAACATATAAAGCGTGTCTCAGGCTCCAACTCGGCTTCCACATTCCTCTCTCCCTCTGAATATGCAGTTCTGCAAGCATGGACCCGTGCTGCAATATGTTTTGATTCCTCAAACATACTGGCTCCCTGCTTTTGCTTAATATTACAATCAAATTATGTGATGCTTCCGTTTTTTTCTTTTAGTTCATTCACAAATTTTTCAAATCACCCTGTGGTATTTTGGGCTATGCTCAACATGAGGCTGAACTGGTTGCAATCTGCAATGCAGGAACACAGCGTTAGTTTTAATAAATATTAGCCAGTATGACCCTGTTTATTTTTTTAAACACTAATGGTAACTGGCTGACAAACATCCCACCATCATCTTTCAGCACCTACCAATAGGATATTTCTTTTAAAAGCCACCTTTCAAAATCTGTACTTTTTTAATGGACCATTTGATACTACATTGAAAGTTATAGCATGAACAATCACAGATTAATAGCACTTCTGAACATATAGTACCAGCTACCACAGTAGCTAAAACATGTGAGATATGATTGTAATGTCATATTAAAATAAAATTTTAAATAGACTTGGTGAGAAACATTTTTATAATACATAAGTACAGCTGTTTATGAGCTGACCTGCATTAGTGTTTGGCTGGCTAAAAACATGGAAAGCAAGTTTAACCATCTGAAAACAGTGATCATAGACAGGGCTTTATAGACCACCCTTGTCAGTGTGCTGCACACTGTTTCAACTCCCGTTTCAAATCAGAGGTAAAGAATTCTGAACTGGTTGAGCTGGGATGGATTTGATTTATTCGGCACGCTTGAGTGTCACGCAGGCCTTAGGCTCAGCTGCACTGAAATGAGAAGCTTGCAGACGTGCTGGCACACAACTTCAATGTGTTCCTGCAGCGGAGATAGCTGTGGTTCCCCTCTATGAGAGATGGACTCATCAAACAGCGTCTCTGACAGAATGCGCTCAGGATGTTGGCGGTTGCATAGCCAAGGACTTCTGTTTGTTTAGTTTTTTTATACCCAGTAATTGCTGGCATTCCGTTTGTTCGTACTGGGCTTTGGGCTTGCAGTCACAGATGGGAGGACAATTCCTGACCTTCCTAATTATCCTGTGCCCTGAACTCAGCGTGTTAACCCCCTTCTCCCACAGGCCAGTGGATAGAGAGAAGACACAGGATTAAGTCTGTTTGGTTAGTGTGGACCTATACTATTTTTCTGGGCGACGCCGCCTTTGTTTGGATTCTGAAGCTATGGGCCAGAGCTGTTTGGGTCCAGCTGCACTGTGCGCTGGTACTGGTACTGTCTGCTTCTGCTGCTGCTCCATTCCCTTTGCCTTTGCCTCATCAACATTTGCCTCATCTTGACCCTCTGCTTTGCAATCCCCGCTTTTACCAAGAGGTCCTCGTACTTCGCCATCCTGCTGATGGTGAGAGAAACCGAGGCATGAAACGTGAAGCAGGGGAAGAAAGGGATTAGTTATTGAGAAATTGAGGAAGTCAGAAAAAGGGTTGTGTTGCACTGGAGTGGATGAGCAGTGCATGGTGAATTGTATTTCAGATTGTGAGCTCTCCTCTGTATTCCTGTACTCAGTCCTCTGTGTACCTCCATTAAAACTCCCACAGAAAGGACGTACAAATCAAACAACCGGCATACTGCAGCCATCCTACAATTCTGTGCAACTGAGCAAGCTTAGCAAAGCAGCAAAAGAAATGCATATATGCATATACTGTATTATGAATGTAAAGCACACATATTTTGTGTGTTAACTGAACCATGCTGGGACAAAAACAAACCAATCAGGTGATCTCAGTAACACCTCATTTGGGCTGGTCAGTAATGCAGAGCTGAGTGATGCTAACAATGTCCTCTAATAATTGTGTGCAAAATTCCAATCCATGGAGACAGTGTGGGGGCATGGGCAGACAGGACATCATCCTCACCTGACAACCTTCCAGCAGGAGAACGCACAGTCTACTGTTGCTTCTCTGACAAAAGCTTTCTTATGAGATGAGAATGGGACGGTTATTCACAAGATGCCTTACTTACCAGATTCAGGCCCCTACTGAACAGTTGCAAGATGAGCTGAGGCAGCATGTGGCATTTAGGGCACAATGACCAGTCAGCGGGAGGAATGGGACGGAATCCCATAAGGCAGCTTCTCGAGCCTGAAGCAAACGCATGAGTCACAGTCGCACAGCTGCTGTTGCTAACAGAAGTGGCCACACACTTTAAATGGCCAAGCATATTTGTACCATCCCTGGTGTACGTGGCTATGAGGATTGTTGAATATTTCTACTGGACAATTGTGGACTGCATTCTTATGTAATTAACAATTATGAGTTTAACTTGTCATCACTGACCTATTTAAAAAGTTCCTGTTTTCAGCATATTTAAAGACACTGTTGGCTTAGGCCAAAAACCACCTGTCTGTCCGTGTGTCGTTTCATTGTCCACGATTGATTAAAGAAAACACTGAAAAAGTTTAGTGTTGCCAAGATGTTTATGATTTAAACATTTTCTATTAGAGTGTGGGTTTCCATCTTCCTTTCGTGTTGCACTTGTTGAATTTACTCATTGCTGTCTATCTCAGGTCCATCACTCAGGTCAGTCTTTAGAATATAAAAGGAGGGTGAGGGGATATTTCACACTTTGACACATATGCAGATACATTTTGAGGTTTCTGATTCACACTCACACAACAGGACACAAAGAGTGTGTTCGCAAACAACAGTCAGAGACTCGCTGTAGAAAAATAAGGTGATATTTTAATAAAATAAGTGTCACAATGTTTCACCCGCCATTCAGTCCGCAGATTTCTGTTTATAATGGTACCGTAAGTACACAACTATAGAGGAAATTGCAATTGCGTTACAGAAAACAAATCGTACAAACTAATACTAGTTGTGGGGATGTACAGACGAAAACCATACAGAAATATTATTCCTTAAATAAAACAAAAGACATGGATACGTTTGAAACATAAAACATTACAGAGACGTAACATAGAGTCAGCTCACACGAATGAGTGAGTCTATTTGAGTATTTACGGTAGCCAGCTAAATCCTGCAGTCGCTCATTGTTGTGTAGTTATTTTGCTGCCAGAAAAGCTTTGCGCGGTACCATACACTGGATTTATCCGCTATTCGTTCTGTCACTGCGGTTTTTACAGATTTTCAGAGCTACCGAACTAGCATTAGCTAATGCCAATCGAAAAGACATTTAAACAGGAGGCTTAATATATCGCAAATTTTTTGGTTGAAAATTTGCAGTGCAGTGATTTTCTTTTACATTTTATGATACTTGGCTAGCCCATCCTGCTAGCGCGCTAGCACTCCTGTAGCTAAATAACGACAGCCAAATAGTTAGAAATTATTTTACGCATTAAGGAATCAAATAAGTAACGTCAGTTTACATGCCAGATTTGGAGCATTTTAGATTTTCTTACAGTAGTATGAATCCTTTGCTGGGGGCGAACGTCTTTCTTCTCCAACAGCAGCAGAACCGAGGTCCGAGCCAGCCGGATTCACCAACAGGCCTACTGCCCGACTCGGTTTTCGGGGGCCCTGACCCATCTTTCCTCATAGGCGATCATCCCGGATTGGGCCCAGAAAACATATCAGGACTTGACTTCTCCGCACTACCACCTACGGGGCTCGCATACCAGCATCTCAACAACTCTGTGTATCGCCCACCACCACCACCTGCCGCAATGGCCCTGCGAAATGACCTGGGTTCCAATATCAGCGTTTTAAAGACCCTGAATTTACGCTTCCGCTGCTTTTTGGCTAAGGTTCATGAGTTGGAGAGGCGAAATAAGATTTTGGAAAAACAGTTACAGCAGGCATTGGAAAATAACGGTGGAGGCAACGGATGTATTGGAGCTGTAGAAGGGAAGAGACCGGCTACCAAAGAAATTGGTGTGCAGACGGGGTTTGTGGGGCCTATCCCGATCAGACCAGGTCTAGTCCCGTTCCAGAATGCAAATAACACAGCTATCCGACCGAGGAGCCTGTTTACACCGTCCCTTACTACGGTTCTCACACTTGAACCCAACAAACTACCAACTGAGAATTCAAATTCAAGTGCGGCGGACTCCAATTCTAATCGTAATCCACATATTATCATCGATCCTGCGACCCCAACCGAAACTTCGACCAACACCAACATTAACGTTAAAAATACCAGTAGTGCCAGCACCGGTACAGGGCCTAACCCCCCACCTAGGTTTTTGCCCGGTACCATTTGGTCTTACAACCACACCCGCAAGCTGGGCTCTGGCGTAGAGACAAGGGTGACAAGTCCTGGAGTCTCTTGGGTCCATCCCGATGGGGTTGGCGTGCAGATTGACACCATTACACCAGAGATACGAGCCTTGTACAATGTGTTGGCCAAAGTTAAAAGGGAGCGAGATGAATACAAACGCAGGTAAGCATGGCTTTTCGTTCTTTGTTGTTACAGGGACATGGCAGTTTATTTTACACTTATCAACATGTTTCTAGTTCTAAATTGTGTGTGTTTTCGTTCCGAAATTGCGTTTTTTCTTATTGTAATGAGTTGGCAATATATATCCGTATTATAGACTGTGAATATTACAGTTGACACCTATTAAATTGCCTTTACATTGGAAGTGATGTAATGATTTCTTAAAACTTTTTACTTGACAGGATGCATCGTCATGTTCCCAGTATTGGATAATCATATCATTGCTATCAATGTCAACCCTAGCAGTATTATATTACAATGTTTTAATGCACTATTGTGATATTTTACCTATTTACACCAATGGGATACTTTAGTTGCTGTTATACCATTTTGCCTGCCCGGATGAAGTGGCGCTCTACTGTAACGTTATGCCTGTGGGAATTTATAAATGTAGGGACTTAAATTCACCGGGCCCTCAAAACAACAGCAGCCAAGTATATCCTATCTACTTATGAGGTTCGCTCATTTCACTGGTAATTGAATAGGTCATCTGTCTTGAGGTTTGCAGCACATTTTACTTAGAGATGGATTTGATTGACAGTCACAGAGACAAATGGGATGGGGGGTGGGTGAGTGCAGTGGCAGTGGGCGTAACTGTTTACTAGTAGATATGTGGAAATGGTGAACTGAGAAAGGGAACAGGACATGTATTTTAGCCACGTTTCGTCTCTGTACACTAAGGAGGCTGCTAGAGAGAGAGAGAGAGTGTGTGTGTGTGTGTGTGTGTGTGTGTGTGTGTGTGTGTGTGTGTGTGTGTGTGTGTGTGTGTGTGTGTGTGTGTGTGTGTGTGTGTGTGTGTGTGTGTGAGAGAGAAAGAGAGAGTGTGCTGGGGGCATAGGTTGTTTTCTTTTGTTTTCTTTCTTCCTTGCAGTATTTTCTGTGTACTGTGCCTGTGTAGTCTGTATCACTTAATTTGCCAATGACCAGGGTGCACCTTTAAAGCAGATGAATTGCAGAGCCAAAATAAGACAGTTTACAGCAGGCTTTGGAAAATATGGTGGTGGCAATGGAGGTGGAGGTGCTATAGAAGTGAAGAGACCGGCTGTCAAACTAACGGGTGTGCAGAAGGAGTTTGTGGGGCCTATCAGACCAGGTCTATTCCCCTTCCAGAACGTAAATAACACGGTTCTCCAAAGTTATTTGCAACAGATATGTGAAATTGTGTTGACTGTGTGTGAAAACATATAGCAGTTCAAAATAAAGTGTGTACAATGCAGCTTGCTCAGAGTGTGTGTGTGTGTGTGTGAGAGAGAGAAACATTTTTGCCCCAGTTTCTAGTTGTTTTTTCTGCCTCTTACTATTCAAAATACCCTTGATTTACGGCTCCTTACTTGTTCTGTCATTTTAGATTTCACAATATAAAGAGAAAGTTTTATGATTCAGAGGGGTCCTTTTTTGAAGGATTTCCTGTATTAGCCTCTGGCCATTTAAAACTGACATTGATTTGATTTATTAAACGGCAATAAAAATATTTCAACGAACCTGATTGTAGAACAGCAGTGCCCCAAACCAAAAACACCCAAAAGCTATCCCTGCATCTATCACAACTGTGTTAAAATCTTTCCCATCACAACTGGAGAATTCTTTAATCTGGACCTGCTTTGATTCTGGTGTCTGGCGTTCTATGGTACATACAAGACGTTGCAGTTGTTCTGCGGGGGGTTTGGCTTTTACCAAGAAGCAAACCTCCAACCGCAGTGCCACTGTCAACCATTTTAATCAGTCATTAACAAGGTAGCAAATGACTTTGTTGTGGTTACACAGCGTACTGTCCAGCCCTGGACAGTATAGCACCCCCCTTTCATTCTCTCCGCACAGGGCCCACTGCTGACCACAGTGTTTCTTCCAGGGATAATTTGGCCGCATTGACATCCGACCCTTGATTCCCCCCCCCCCCCCCACCACCTGCAACAATATCGCCACGTTGCTTTAAAGGAAGGTGCCCATTTTGGGATGTAATTTTGTGCCACGCACATGCTACATCACCCTTTTTCCACGGACTTGTGATTTACTTTGTGGTTAAATGCAAGAACGCACTTCATGCACTTTGAACCTCATCGCCCCCCGTCTGATTACCCTTAACTCTACACAGTTGTGCTAGGATTTAACCATCTGAGAGATGGTCATTTTTGACTTTCTTGAAATGTGGAAATTAGATGTGAAATTGTCAGGAAGACTGAGAAAACAATGTGGCGTGAATACCTGCCAAAATGCCTCTGAAAGGCAGATGCCTTGTGATGTCCCTGATGTTCTGATACTAATTTCCAATGAAGCACAATGCCATGTGTTTTTTCTTTCCTATTTTCCAAAATATTTCTTCTGCTTCACCGTTGAGTCAGTAATATGTAAAGCGGTTGAATTTTCTCTTCCCAGAATGAATTTGGAATTGACCCACACACATTTAATGTTACAACTACCTTGTATTTACAGTTGAGACATCTGTACGGAAGAGGTACAGATGGATAAAGCAGAGTAAAAGGTGAAAGAATGTCTGCCCTGTCATGAAATAATCGTACAAATAGTAGTCTTGTCAGTGCTGTTTTTCTGATCTAGTCGAACCGAGCTTGGAATTGGAATAACTTTTCCTATAATGCATTGGATTAGCTTAGCTTGTTAATTTCAGAATGTCATCTCATCTACAACGCATTTAACCATTAGGTAGCTGTTGGAGGTAGCCACCAATTTAACCATCGTTGCCATCTTCAACATTGACATTGGACATAGCAAGTTATTGATGCAATTACACATTTATTTGAGTTGACCTTGTACTTGTATGTGCAACTAAATGGTTAATTTTCTATAAGAGATATGAGTGTTATATTCAGTCATTGTAATTGAATGCTTAATATGACCTGTTACAATGTTGATTTCTTTTTCAATGCCATAATTCTACTGCTCTCTCTTAACATGGTCTTACTGCTCTGATTAAGTTTGACCATATTTATTGATTTTATGTTATACACATACAATTTTGTGTTTAACAATGAGTATACATATCTGCATTTTTATATAAGGTGTGAAGTTAGGGGTCCATGTAAAAATAAGTTATTAAAAGGGGCATTTATTTAATGGCTTATTTTTACATTTCCACTTGCAGCCCGGATGCTAGGAACAGTGCTTATAGAAGTATGGGCCAATGGCACTGTAATTTCATTAAAACAACAGTGAATATCCCCCCCGACATGCAAAATCAACAAGGAGACACAAACTTAACACTTATTTCTTCTTCTCCATGTTGCCTTCACCTTCGTGTCCTTCCTTCCTACCTATTTTCCTCTCTCCCTCCCTCTTTCCCGCTCTCCCTCCCTCCCTCCCTCTCTCTCTCTCTCCCTCCCTCCCTCTCTCTCTCCCTCTGCAGCCACAGTATCTGCAATGCAGTACCTTCCACAGCCAGTTATTGGCTGTCGGTTCCACAGGAGGACTCTCTCTCTCCCCCTCTCCCTCGCTCTCAGCCTCATCCCCTCCTCCACATCATTCTCTCTCTGTTATTCTGTAGCGCACAGAAGTCATTGTGGGTTTGCTCTCTGGACGCCTTTGTATCAAGCCCAGTCATGTCATATTCACTCATTATGCCTCTTTATCAGGAATTGGGCCACGTAGAGAAGTTGGAATGTGGCAGTAATGTGCTGCGATGCATTTTTCGGCCTGAGTCACTGAAACACCGTCAAAAATGCTGTTCCAGCACGTGCTCTGGAGGACCCGAGACCCGGCGGGTACACGCTCCATCAGGCACGCGGCTTTTCTGACTCACGCAGCTGGTGCCCAGAGACCCGCCCGACCCGAGAGAAGCGCACCTTATCTAGCTCACCCTCTGTGAGGGCAATAAAACACTTCCTGTCGAACACAGGAGCACTGTGCAGGCAGACAGGCCGACCGCGCGCAGCTGGCAGAGAGCCAATCGGAAAGAGGCTGACCGAAGTCGCACATTGTAACACGCTGGTCTGTGAGCACTGCGGCAGCGGTGACGGTAATGCGCCCCGCGTTTAGAGAACGCACACTTAGCCGGCCGCGCTGGCGGGTAATGACCCTTAAGGTGGTTACAGTGTTTAAAGCAGGGAGCAGACACGTACGCAGACGGAAAGTCCACCAGACTGTCCGTGGACCTTTGCCCTTCATAGTCGAGCGTACCAACCCCCGTTTGTAGACTACATTTCCCGTCATTTTTGTGCGCAAATTACAATCAACAATGGCGTCCGTCATTGAAGAATATTACGGTATGCAGAAGGTACGCTTGTTGGTGAAACGACAGGTCTGCGCGGACACAAAAAAGACTGCTGCACGGACCGCCCAGGCGGACGACCGCTCAGGGTCCGTTTTGGGTCCGCTATGATGTCATTTGCGGACCCTGCGCTTGCGTTCTTGCCGACTATGAATTGGCCTTTACCCTGTGTGTTATTTCCTTCAGTGATATGGTGACTGTGGTTGTTTGCAGATGGGAAGAGGAATACACTGTGAGAGTGGAACTCCAGGAGAAAGTGACGGATCTACAGGAGGTGATAAGACTGCCCACTCTGTCATTGGCTGCCATTTTGTACTGGGTTTCACTGTATTATGTACCAACATCTGCAAACACTTGATGTCCAGCTCCCTGCAGCTGCGTCTGTACGCTTTCATTTCCCCTCAAGTACAAAACTTGTCTACTTCAACTCTCCGCATAGAAACCGTTTTAGTGGGCGAGGGCGATTGATTTTTAAGTGTGGTGGGAAAACCTGCTGACTTTTTGGATTGGGTTGCCCACGCTTCCAAGTTTCCTGATTCTACTGCCTGCGGTGAATCTTGAATATGCAATATATTTGACCGCATTTATCTGTCTGTTTCTATTTGGCCTGATCCAGGCTTATCACTGATACACATCACCTTAATTGAAATTGACCCAAATTGAAAGGCATCAAGCCTTGCGTCTGTGAGAAAACATTTTGATTGGACGTTCAGCATCAAGCATGAACAAATCAGGCTTTTGTGCGTGCGTGTTTGTGTACGTTAAATACACCCAACATTATGACTTTAGGTTCGCCACTTAACCAAAAAATTCCTGTTTTTATCCCCAAAAAAAGCCCAATTTCAATGAGTGGGGGGTGGGGGGGGTGGCGTGCCGGTGGGGGCTTCAGTAATATCCCAGTCTGGACCTGCGGGGGGGAATGGCGTTCCGTGTGTTTGTCTCTGCAGGAACTCCAGGAGAATGAGGTGTGTCAGGACGAGCTCGCTCTCCGGGTCCAGCAACTGAAGGCGGAGCTTGTTCTCTTCAAAGGCCTGATGAGTAATGTGAGTCCCCACACACACCGCCTCCACAGCATGCCCTTTGCTAGCACTCCCCGCCCCCCCCATTCCCCCCGGCCCTATGACCTCATCTTCTCATGCATTCTGATTGTAATCGTTTGTAAAAAATTTCAAATTAAATACAAAAAAATGTTTTGATCTCCTAGTACTCTTGGTAATCCCCCTCAACCCGCCCATCCGTAGTTCGAATAGTCCATGGCAATTTGATGAAGTGCTTTTAATTGCTGTTTGTGCCAGGACGTGTCCTATACTTTACTTTATAAATCCATCTTGCTTTTTTCATTCTCCAGAACATTCCGTCTCTCGTGTTCTGAATCCTCTCTTTCTCCCAGTCTCCTTCTCTTCTGTGACCTGTCTTTTAGTACCCCTCTGCGGGCTCCATCTGCATTCCTCCTTCAGAACATAAACTGCTCTTTTAGTACCCCTCTGCTGGCTCCATCTGCATTCCTCCTTCAGAACATAAACTGCTCTTTTAGTACCCCCCTCTGCTGGCTCCATCTGCATTCCTCCTTTAGAACATAAACTGCTCTTTTAGTACCCCTCTGCTGGCTCCATCTGCATTCCTCCTTTAGAGCATAAACTGCTCTTTTAATACCCCTCTGCTGGCTCCATCCGCTTTCCTCCTTCAGAACATAAACTGCTCTTTTAGTACCCCTCTGCTGGCTCCATCCGCTTTCCTCCTTCAGAACATAAACTGCTCTTTTAGTACCCCTCTGCTGGCTCCATCTGCTTTCCTCCTTCAGAACATAAACTGCTCTTTTAGTACCCATCTGCTGGCTCCATCTGCATTCCTCCTTCAGAACATAAACTGCTCTTTTAGTACCCCTCTGCTGGCTCCATCTGCATTCCTCCTTCAGAACATAAACTGCTCTTTTAGTACCCCTCTGCTGGCTCCATCTGCTTTCCTCCTTCAGAACATAAACTGCTCTTTTAGTACCCCTCTGCTGGCTCCATCTGCATTCCTCCTTCAGAACATAAACTGCTCTTTTAGTACCCCTCTGCTGGCTCCATCTGCATTCCTCCTTCAGAACATAAACTGCTCTTTTGGTACCCCTCTGCTGGCTCCATCTGCATTCCTCCTTCAGAACATAAACTGCTCTTTTAGTACCCCTCTGCTGGCTCCATCCGCTTTCCTCCTTCAGAACATAAACTGCTCTTTTAGTACCCCTCTGCTGGCTCCATCTGCTTTCCTCCTTCAGAACATAAACTGCTCTTTTAGTACCCATCTGCTGGCTCCATCTGCATTCCTCCTTCAGAACATAAACTGCTCTTTTAGTACCCCTGTGCTGGCTCCATCTGCATTCCTCCTTCAGAACAAACTGCTCTTTTAGTACCCCTCTGCTGGCTCCATCTGCATTCCTCCTTCAGAACATAAACTGCTCTTTTAGTACCCCTCTGCTGGCTCCATCTGCTTTCCTCCTTCAGAACATAAACTGCTCTTTTAGTACCCCTCTGCTGGCTCCATCTGCATTCCTCCTTCAGAACATAAACTGCTCTTTTAGTACCCCTCTGCTGGCTCCATCTGCTTTCCTCCTTCAGAACATAAACTGCTCTTTTAGTACCCCTCTGCTGGCTCCATCTGCATTCCTCCTTCAGAACATAAACTGCTCTTTTAGTACCCATCTGCTGGCTCCATCTGCATTCCTCCTTCAGAACATAAACTGCTCTTTTAGTACCCCTCTGCTGTACCCCTCTGCTGGCTCCATCTGCATTCCTCCTTCAGAACATAAACTGCTCTTTTAGTCCCCAGGCTTATTTCTGTACCGGCGTCTTCATCTAAGGATGAACGGAATCTGATCAATTTGGGAACAACAAGGGACAAATCTACTGCCCTCTTCAAAAAATTAATTAATTAATAATTTGACCAGCTTAGTTGGAGGGCTTAGTAGGCAGTAAAGAAAATCTACCTTCATCCTTGTTTCAGATGAAACACAGTCATTCCCCAGAAAGCATGTAGATTATTACACTAATTGATTCCAAGTTGAATGGTTGTGGTTAAATTTAAGTCCTCTTTTGTCTTTCAGTAGTACTAAATGAGGCCTGTTAAGAATCCCAATGGCTTCCATCTGAAATGTGCCATATATATATATATATATATATATATATATGTATATACACACACTTGAAATACCCTCCCGGCCCATTATTGATTATTGGCTGAAGTAGCGTCGCTGTGCATTGCCAGTGAGAGACTGGGAAACATGGCTTCCTCTTGTTCATCTGCTGACATGCAGACACAGCGCTTTCATCACTCTGAGAATGTCCTTATTTGGGTCATATGCGCTAACACTTGGCACGCTACTGTTGCGCTTAGTGAAATGTCTGTGAACTCGCCTTCATAAACGGCCTTTTCTAGGCTTGACATGGGCTGCACATAAAAAAAACATGATTTGTTTTTGAGCTATGAATACTCACTGGTTTTGAAAACTCCAAATAAGTTTATTTTTGACATTTATTAAATAGATTGGCAGTGATGTATTGTTTGTTCATTTATGTATTGCATCAAATATCAGCTGTATTAAAAGTAAACCTGTCTCTTCAAGATCCATGACCTTTGACATTCTATGCTAACAGGCACAAGGCTTTTATTGGCCCGAGTCAGTCAGAGTCAGTGCTGTCCTGTTCCTGTCTCCTTGTGTCAGAACCTGTCGGAGCTGGACAGTAAGATTCAGGAGAAGGCCATGAAGGTGGACATGGACATCTGCAGGAGGATCGACATCACGGCGCGGCTGTGCGACGTCGCTCAGCAGCGCAACTGCGAGGACATGATCAAGATCTTCCAGGTGCGTACTCGGTCACCGGCGGTTCTGGAGCGCGCTTTCCCTCGCGCGGCTGACTGCGCGGCTCGGCCGCTACGCCGCGGAGTGAAAAGCAAAGGCTGCTGACGGCGTGCGTTTTCGGAGGAGAGCGTGTCGCTGCCTGTCCTCTCCAACGGACGGAGAGTTGCAGCGGCTTGACAGGCAGGCAGTATGTTGTTTGACATTCCAAATTGGGTGCCTCATCGCACTGTTCTCCTGCCCCACATTCCGAGATCGAGTCTCGACCGTGCCGTTGCCGACCGTGGGCGGTAACCCCGCAGGGAGACTCGTAATTGGCGGGTCCCCCAGGGTTAGGGAGATATCAGTCAGCCTCTCGCTCCCTGGCGCCCACTGCTGGATGTTCAGGCACCTGTGTTCACACTATAAGCTGCATGTGAAGTTTCTTCCTCCGACTCTTGTCTCTGCAAGCTTGTGGGCTGTGGGGTGAAAAGAAACGGAGGTGTTTTGGAAGAGAGCGCGTGCTTGTCTACACTCTCCCGCTCCGGCAGCGGGAATTACGCGGGAGTAGCTACCATTGGGCATTCCAGATTGGGGAGAAAATAAGGAGGGAAAAGAAAAACAGTGCAGGCTTTTGGGGGGGGGGTGTGGTTGTACACCAGGTTATTCTGTCGTTTCTTCTCCGCAGGTTCCCACTCCTCCCTCCACCATCAACCGCCGTCCTCGTAAGCAGACCCCTCAGCCGGCCAATGGCACTGAAGGGGACGAGACGTCCAGCGTCTCGGAGAGCGAAGGGGGCGGGGCCAAAGAGGAGGACAGCTGCTGCTCCTCAGCCAACCAGATCAACGAGGAGATGCAGAGGATGCTGAATCAGCTGTGAGTGGGAATGGTGCTTAAGACATCACGAACAACAAATATTCCTGCCCCATGTCTCTCCTCAGTGTTGATTTCAACATTCACGAATGCACACATCAAGTAGGACTGTATCTAGTTAATGTTCCGCCATGGGATCTCAAATAGTTTTGTGGCATGTCGGATGAACATTTTATTTTTCTGCAACTTTCACAAGAAGCGGCGAACAGTGGTTCCTGTGCCGCTCACAGTTAACACCAGCTCATTATATATGGCATGACCAGGGGCCTGTATCACGAAGCAGGATTACTGAATTAGCTGGATAATTGCGCTGAGTAAAACCCGGGACCCTCCCATATCTGGAACATGGACTGAAGTAAACACAGCTGTTCCGGGTTTTCAGCCAACTCCATAATCCTGCCTCGCGATACAGGCCCCTGGTTAGGATGTCTCTCCTGTGTTAATTGGATTGGCCTGTGTCGTAGGAGGGAGTGTGAGTTTGAGGACGACTGCGACAGCTTGGCCTGGGAGGAGACGGAGGAAACGCTGCTACTGTGGGAGGATTTCCCAGGATGCACTTTGGGGGCGGAGCCACAGGGAGAGGTACTGCCAACCTGTCAGTCTTTATCGAAGTTGTTACTTTACACCGGGCCGGCCAGCGGGGGATGGGCTCCCCCTCTGTAGCCCGGTTCCTCCTGAGATTTCTTCCCATTGGGGATTGTTCCTCTCACCACCGTTTGATTGTTTTTCTTCCCACTGTGGAGTTATTACCTCACTGGCTTGCTTTTTGGGGGTTCAGTCCTGGTTTCTGCCCAATTTTCCTTCAGTTTCTCTGTAAAGTGTCTTTGTGACAGTTCTCTGTAAGAATTGCTGTACGAATAAAATTGAATTGTATTGAATGGCATCTTATAGCCTCGCCAGTTACCACGTGAGATTGTTAAAGTGCTCTTATGAAGAATGTAACAGAGGAACTGATTAGGGATCTACCAGTGCATTCTTCCAGTAAAGGGCTAACATGCACCATTGAGTATCGGCCAATGGTATCTAATTTTTTTACTGATGCTGTATGATAGATAGTGTAACATAGGCTGTTAGCCTATTGAATAATAAGCATGTTTAGTGCCCCAATTTCATTTAACTGTATTTAATTAGCTGCCCATATAACCATGAACTCTACTACAAATGCCGTTTATACTAGAGAAACTACAGAAATATTGAATTGCAAAAAAAGACACACACACACACACACACACACACACACACACACACACACACACACACACACACACACACACACACACACACACACACACACTTATTTCCTGTGTTCTCATGAACCTCCAATATAAATACACAGCCCACAGTCATTCTGTCGGTACTTCCTGTCAAAGTACAAGCTACATCTAGAGGGCCTTGCAGTACAGGGCTGACTTTGGAACTGTGCTATGTTTGTGCATGGACCTGGTACAGGTCATGTTCGTACATGACTAATGTAGTGAGATGAACATGCTACACTGAGCTTTGGAGGCTAGGGGACTGCGTATAAACGCCCACTGTGCATTCACTCAGTAGCGAACTGTGTTCAACCACACAGCAAAAGGACAGGAATTTCAGATTACAATTACATTTCAGATTTTTCTCGCAAGTCAGTCAAAGCTGATTTACCGGAGTTTTTCATTTTGAAAATGTGCTTGCTTGTACCACAGGACTACCACAGTGTGTTTGCCTGTGTTAAAGCACTGCAGTGAACTTTGTTTAATGAATGAAACCACCATTATAATTGCAAACACTGGAAATTACTTCTCGTCAACAAAATCTCTCGGTTTTTCCCTGGAAGACTATTGTCTGCTCATGTCTTTGGCAGCTTCAGATGCTTAGAGCGTTAACAATTTTGAGATTTGTTGACTGGAGGGCATCTGAAACAAACCAATAAAATGAGAACCTTGTCTGTTTAGTGAATCAGCCTATTGCAGCTTGTATGTTTGCCAAGGTTCAGCCCTTCAGTGCAGTTCAAATGCAGTGCGGTGTCCGCTCTGATTGGCTCCCTCGTCGTCTTCTCTCCCTCAGCAGGAAGAGTCCCTGGAGAAAGTGATAAAGGACACAGAGTGTCTCTTCAAGTCCAGAGAGAAGGAATACCAGGAGACCATAGACCAAATTGAGGTAAAATGGGGAGAGTGTGGACTGGACACCTGCTTTGGGCTCAGTGTACTCTCATATTCCCTCTGCATTCCGCATCTGTGCCCACAAACCACCACAACCAACGGAGAGTGTGTTAATAAGTGTAAAGTTAGCCAAACATTACATTACATTACATTAGCATTTAGCAGACGCTCTTATCCAGAGCGACTTACACAACTTCTTATTACATTTATCCATGTACCTTGTACCTTGCTCAAGGGTACAACGGCAGTGTCCTACCTGGGAATCGAACCTGCAACCTTTCGGTTACAAGTCCTGTTCCTTAACCATTATACTACACTGCCGCCCAAACAAGTAATAAGAAGATCAGTCTAGCACTGGGGGCAGGGGTTGGTGGCAGAACGGACAGGAGGAATGACCGGGATGTGCAGGCACATGGTTGGGGTTAGTGGGGCGGCGGCGGCGGGGGGGGGGGGGGTATGGCAGACGGGACACCCAGTGGCTGCAGAATGGAGAGGTCTGGCTGGTGTGTTGGCTCTGGTGGTCCCTTCAGCTCCCCGTTAGTCTAGCACCAGGTTTTCAATTTTATGCAAGCCGATATCGGCTCTAATTATTCAAACAAATTGTCACTTCACATGATTTCAAAGCTAAATTATAGCTACTGCATGTAACGTCAAGGTTAACGTGCAAGCACTATAAAATCCAAGCTAGAAGCAACTGCAAGCATGCGTTGTGTAATATCTAATTAAATAATAATCACACATGCATGCATGCATGGTTCACGCTTGGCATTTGCTGCCTCTGCTGATGACTATGCATATGAGATGTGCATAATATTCCGATTTTTGGCAGAGACAAGGCAAGACCTCAGGAGAAATATGTGTGGCCATTTTCTCTCCCGCATAATGCTGATGAGTTGGTGGCACTAACCTAGAATCACGGTTCCCTGAACAGTTCTTTAGACTCTGTTTCCATGCAGTGCAATGTGCCACGCTTCAATAAAACAGACTGTTCTTAACCTTCCATCTAAAATTATTAATAAACAGGAGGAATTAAAGTGCAACTAATGAAATTCTATAAAACAATATTCCCTGCACAGTAAGATGGGAAATTGCATATTTTAGTTGCTGTTGTGTTCATTTACACCAGCCAGAAGCCTATGCTTAGTGTGGCACCCATTTTGACTGCAGCTCTGTGTGAATCTGTGCGTCTCTTAGCTGGAGCTGGCCACAGCCAAGTCTGACATGAACAGACACCTGCACGAGTACATGGAGATGTGCTCTATGAAGAGGGGTCTAGATGTGCAGATGGAGACCTGCAGGAGACTCATCACTCAGAGTGGAGACAGGTACACCAGCTCTCTTTCTCTCCGCCTCTCTCTGTCTCTCTATCTCTCTCTTGTCTCTCTTTCTCTCTGCCTCTCTCTGTCTCTCTATCTCTCTCATGTCTCTCTTTCTCTCTGCCTCTCTCTGTCTCTCTATCTCTCTCTTGTCTCTCTTTCTCTCTGCCTCTCTCTGTCTCTATCTCTCTCGTCTCTTTCTCTCTGCCTCTCTCTGTCTCTCTATCTCTCTCTTGTCTCTCTTTCTCTCTGCCTCTCTCTGTCTCTCTATCTCTCTCATGTCTCTCTTTCTCTCTGCCTCTCTCTGTCTCTCTATCTCTCTCATGTCTCTCTTTCTCTCTGCCTCTCTCTGTCTCTCTATCTCTCTCGTCTCTCTTTCTCTCTGCCTCTCTCTGTCTCTCTATCTCTCTCTTGTCTCTCTTTCTCTCTGCCTCTCTCTGTCTCTCTATCTCTCTCTTGTCTCTCTTTCTCTCTGCCTCTCTCTGTCTCTCTATCTCTCATGTCTCTCTTTCTCTCTGCCTCTCTCTGTCTCTCTATCTCTCTCATGTCTCTCTTTCTCTCTGCCTTTCTCTGTCTCTCTATCTCTCTCTTGTCTCTCTTTCTCTCTGCCTCTCTCTGTCTCTCTATCTCTCTCTTGTCTCTCTGCCTCTCTCTGTCTCTCTATCTCTCTCATGTCTCTCTCAAATTAAAATGTGCTTTATTTGCATGACAAGTGAACTTGTGTTGCAAAAGCATTGATACATAAATGACAAACAACAAACCCCCACACCTATAGTTTATTGGCATGAATGTATCTCTCTCTCTCTCTCTCTCTTTCCCCCTCCCTCTCTTTCCCCCATGTCCCTTTTTCCTCATCTGTTCTGCATATGTACACATCCTTCTTCCCTTCTCTCTCTCTCTCTCTCTCTCTCTCTCTCTCTCCCCCAGTGAATCTCCCTCTCCCGTTTCTGGGGGTGGTGAAGAGAGTGATGAGGTGGAGAGAGAGAAGAAGAGAGGCACCCAGCCTGCAGACGTGAGGAGATAATGGCTTCATTTACAGCTCTGCCACACCTCCAACCCGCAAGGCCCTTCACACCCACAGCTGTTTTGTTTAACATCGTCACCTCTAGGAAAGTACTGTTTACATTTTTTTAGTAGTTTTGTACACGCGTGCATCCTCCACAGGCCTTTGGAAGAGAATGTGGCATAACCATGTGTCTGAAGCGGACCTTGTGAATTGTGGTTTTATTTATTTACAACTGCTGTTGCTGCCCTCTTGTGGAAATATGTATTATTACACTTGCTTTCACTTGAAGTTTTACATATCTCTGGCTAAGCCCCATCATTTATGGTATTTATTTGAAAATGATCATTAAAATTTATTTTAAAAAGCCATTAGTCATTAAAATTCAAGGGCCAATTACACAGTTACAAAATGAGAACAATGGCAATTTCATATATGCAGGTGATCAAAATGTAAAATGTGTATGTATATTTTATGTATACCAATACATAAAAAATGGTGGGGCTTATTTATGTAACTTTTGATATCATGGTACTGTTGGGCTGTACTGGACAATGCTACACTGTACTAATAACTGTACTGTATTAATAATTCAAAGAGGAACCATTTATTTTCAATGACAACATGCCTTAATGTATATATACTGCCTATATGTATATATGCATGTATGCATGTATCTATATATATAGTTGGCAATTTCTTTGAAACAATCCACCATGAAAGTCATTCTTGTAGTATATTTAGCTCTATATAAGACAGAATTCTTCCGAACTGAAGAATTGTATGATGTTGTTTTAAATCGGTGAACAGCTTAGTTTATATCAAACCTCTGCTCATCATTAGCTTAAATCTTCAATTCTCACTTGTAAGAACGCAAAAATAGTGAATAAATGTAAATCTGAGCTGGTCATTTAAATGGTTTTATCATCTTTGATGGGCGGATAGGTCACTGGTTGAATCTCGATTAAGTTTTTATTAATTTTTTTTACACTGCACTTTGCCCGTAAAGTAATTTCATTAATGTTTCTATTTTCATCAGCATCATCATCAAAAATAGAAAAGGGGATTGGTCAGAAAAGCTGCTTAGTGGCCAAAGCATATACTTGTTAATTTGCGCTTTAATACATGAGTTTGCTGAAAGATTTTTAAGAAAAAACTTGAAAATCCATCTGTATATATTTTTTGTCAGAGGGAAACATTTACATTAACCATCTGCATACAACTAGTATTTCCTTAGATTTAAAACAAGGGAACAAGTGTAGAAATATGAAATCGTTCCATTATCATATTATGTTATCCACACACCTGCCTGTCAGGTAAAAAAAAAAAAAAAAAGTATGTTGTATATATATACTTTATAGCTGACCTAGCTGGGCAAGGCTAGGGCCTGTCTGCTCTATGTCCGTGTATAGTGTATATGTATGTACTATAAATGACATGGAGAGGAGTTTAAAGGGCATTGACACGCAAGTCTTATTTGCTTTCTGTTAATTTTCAGCAGTCGTCTCAGACATGCAGTGCTGTCAGGCATTTACATCCAGAATAACAGTTTGAAATAGACATTTTGAGAGACTGAGGTGGTCAGATTTAGACTGAACGAAGAGAATTACGGACTGAGGACCGTCAGAGATGGGGATATACTGAGAAGGAAGGGCAGACAGACTAATTGACAACATTGGAGACGCACACACACACACACACACACACACACAATAATTCATAGAATTGGAGAACTGGAGACAGACACAGATGCTGTAATATACAGCACTAGAGAAAAAGACACAGATATTGTAATTCACATCGTTGGAGAAACAGACAGACACACAGATGCTGTAATCCACAGCATAGAGAAACAGACAGACACACAGATCCTATCCACAGCATAGAGAAACAGACAGACACAGAGATACAGTAATGCACGGCATAGAGAACCAGACATACACAGAGATACGGTAATGCACGGCATAGAGAAACAGACATACACAGAGATACGGTAATGCACGGCATAGAGAAACACATACACAGAGATACGGTAATGCACGGCATAGAGAAACAGACATACACAGAGATACGGTAATGCACGGCATAGGGAAACACATACACAGAGATACGGTAATGCACGGCATAGAGAAACAGACATACACAGAGATACGGTAATGCACAGCATTAGGAAAACAGACACAAAGATGCTGTAATCTACAGCATTTAAAGCTGGGACAGAGTCTTCTGACAGAAAGACAGCCTGTTGTAGACATGAAGACTCAGTGCCAGACAGATGCCAGTATGTGTGGTTCAAGGGCAACTGAGTCACAAGTGAACACTGAAAGATTGAGAGACTGACAGACAAATTGGGACAATGTCTTACTAGAGTGCCGACTGACAGTTAATGTTTGTCTAAAAAAGTAAACTGGGATGATGTTTTGCTAAAATGCTAATATTTTACCAATTATTAATTACACAGATGAACTGGATAAATGGCAATGCCTAAACTGAGCTTGTATAGTTTGCGGTATAAGAACAAGTGCACAGAAATATGTATATTCAACAATAGCATTAATGATAATTGCAATAATTGAGCAGTGGTAATACTGCAAGGTCAGTAAGCTACTTGTGTAAATATTGGCAAATGTTGAATGGTAGGGCAGGAATGAGAGAAAGAGAGGGCGGAAGACATTAACCAGGAGCGTCAACGGAGAGAGCAAAGGACCATGCACAGTTTATTTTATTACACGCGCTGATCGAGTGTGTCTATGTATGCATGTTAGCGTGTATGTTTTGAGTGTATACTAGTTATGTGTCAAAGTGTTAAGTACTTATGAAAGGAGTTTACTCGTTCACTTTCAGCATGAAGGTGCAGGAAACGTGCAGATGCATACTGATTAAATCTCTTCAAATTTGTAATAGTTCAGTGCATTTGGCCTTACAAAGGGGCAAATGAGGGAACCGTGTGTACAATACACTAATCAAATGTACGCGTTAGAGACATCCGCCAAAACCTGCAGTATCAGCCGAAAGGTGTTATGTGAAACTGGTTCATTTATAAATTCCAAAATGTCTTCATGTCTTGATGTGACGAGTAAGTAAACTCTTTTTGAAAATATTACCAAAGTGTAAAAAAAACAAAACAAAAAAAAACACAAAAAAAGTTATATGAAAAATGAATGCTAATCTGCACCGTTGGTATGTAGGCTATGAAATGCATTCAGGGAACTGAAAGGGAATAATATAACCATGTAAGTGCTGATAATGCAAGGAAGCAAGCCACAGTCTCACACAAAAGTGTTGGCAATCACAGTTTGACACTCATGCAATAATCTGACTTGAATATTATCTTGATTCAATCATTTGAAGAAAAAAACAAACATTTTCTTTTTGGTTGGATCATTATTTTCAGGGGGGAGGGAGGGAGGGTATGCTTGTGCTTCTTCACTTTGCACTGAATGAAGTCAATGTGTATCTGGTGGAAATTCTTTGGTGTGAGTCAATATTTTTTGTATGGGACTGGAATGCATATTATGTATAAATATATAAGCAGGTTTCGCTAGCTTTTCTGTAGTGTGCTCAATACTGGAATGGGATGAATGATGTACAGAATAAAAGATAGCAGAACAGTATCGGTCTGACTGAGTCTCAATTTTTTTTTTTTACTTTTGGGGAGAAAAAAAAAAAAAGATTTAATCTGAACACTCATTATGTTGAATACCAACATAATGAGTGCATCGTGATGAGGGAAGCCAAGTGCGCACGCTGACACTAGCCGGTGAGTTTGTAATTCATTCTTACCTGAATATAAGGCTGCTCATTCTTAAATCATAAGGATATTACTACTGTTCTGAACATCTGTACTTTTAACACTGCAATCATCTAGAAATATTGTGTATTAATGATAGTTTAAGGCAGTGGTTACTGGAGATCAACCATCCTGTAGGTTTTCACTCCAACCCTAACAAAGCGCACCTCGTTCAACAGCTAAAGATCTCATTGAGCTGCTAATTAGTAGAATCAGGTGTGCCAAATTAGGGTTGAAATAAAAACCTAGATCTCCAGAAACGGTTGGGAACCACTGGCTTTAGGTATCTTAGCTGGTTGCTGGTCTGTACACGGCAGGGCTGCCCAACCCTGTTCTTGGAGATCTACAGAGCTGTAGGTTTTCATTTCAACCGTAATTTGGCACACCTGATTCTACTAATTAGCTCAATGAGATCTCCAGCTGTTGAATGACGTGCTTTGTTAGGATTGGAGTGAAAACCTACAGGACTGTAGATCTCCAGGAACAGGGTTGGGCAGCCCTGGTATACGGCAGAGGTGTAAAAACCAGGGGTCAGAAAGTAAAAGTCCTGCCATGTGTGTCTTTCAGCCAGCTGACTTCACTAATTAGTTCTACCTCCGGGCTGAAGAATTGTGCTAATTAGCGAATCCTGGTGATTAGAACAAAATACTGGGGAGTACTTTGACTTTCTGAACCTGGATTTTACACCTCTGACTATACAGCTGGGGTGGGCAATTCCAGTCCTGGAGGGCTGGTGTGTATGCAGGTTTTTGTTCCCACCAATTACCCCAGCTAAATGAGCTAATTGGCTGTTTACACCAACACTGGTAGATTAGATCACATTAAAATGTTTCATATAGGGACACAAGAAGTCTTCTGCTGTCATTCATGCGCTCATTAAGAACTGTAGCTAAAATGTCAGCTGGCGTAAATATTAGGGCTAATTAGGTAATTAAGGCCAGAAGTTGGCATGAAAACCAGAAACGGATACGGCCCTCGTTGCCCACCTCTGCTATACAGCAACAGGAGACACTAGGGGTGAGTCCCAATATTCTTCACTTCCCATCTCCTTTCCTTCACTCCCCCACTACCACTCCTCTCCTACCCGGAAGTATGCAAAACTGCCTGAACGTTTCGAGTACAAGTATTTGCATTTACAGTATACATATACAATGTACCTGACATTGTTTGTGTCTAGGCGTTAATTAATACGTAACCAAAACACAAAGATCAATTTCCGGGGCACAGAGGAGAAGAGGTGGTAGTGGAGGAAAGGAGGGTGCATTTTTCGAGTATTGGGACGCAGCCAAAGTTTCATACCCAATTCCTAAAGCCTCGCATAGCATCAGAGCCTGGCAAAGGGCAACTGCACATTTCTGCCTCTCTCTGCTGTATTTCGCAGAGTGCTCACTATTGCTGCATGTGTGCAATGCAACATTATTTCCACTGACTGGATATGAGCAATGTCTGGTTATTCCAAAGAGAAAGGATCAATAAAAGGCTGACTTTATAAACATAATGTGACCCTGGTATAAATCAAAGCAGTATACAGAGTTAGGTACTGAAGCTCAAAACTGCAACACGCATGATTTCTACAACAGCTCCTCATAAAGGAAAATGGATTTGCTGCTATCTTACAACACAGAAAAACTTGATTACAAAAAAAAAAAGTTGCAAGCTAGCAGTGTTCCTGCAAATCCATTTTTCTTTACAGTTAGCTCTCGTGCTTTATTTGTTAGCACCTGCATACACGCTTTTCAGGTGTGCCGATACTGCCTCTCCTAATACTACAGGCTACAGCTCCTTAAAACTTTTAAACGACTTAATTTTGAATGTGGAAAACAAAAGATGATGAACGTGCTTGGTTTTTGCAGAGTGCTTTAAGGTTCTGAATTTCCATTGGTTTATACAGGCCATACCAAGACAATCCATTGACAACATTCTGTTTTCCAAAGCAGCCAATCGCCCTGAAATGCTTTTTAAAGTGTGAGGATGGTAGTTTCAATAAAAAGCAGCTTTTACCGCTAAAGAAACTGAAAAAGTTGCTTGAAAAGTCCTTGAATTTAAAGTAGCCTTGTGTAGTAACCTTGCATATAGAGGTACAGTGGTTGAGGTTGCTTAGAGTGGGAGGGAGGGAGGGAGCGAGCGAGCGAGAAAGAGAGAGAGAGAGAGAGAGAGAGAGAGACTGTAACAGGTGAGGAAATAATGACAGATGAGGTGAAGAGATATACCTTAACTCAGAAAAGGAATCGGAAAGAAAGAACAGGCTGCTGCTCTGAGAGGTGTGGACTGCAGTGTGTAAGGTAAGGACTGTTTTTCCTCAATAACCATTCAGTATGGTCCTCGACGCCACTCTTTTCCAGTCGTGGCTTGTAGTTGTGTGTTCACTGTACATGTCCCAGTGTTCTGTGCAGTTGACTTCTTATGGTAAGGTATCTATGAACTTATGGTTTTTTTGTATTTGCCATTGTCACACGGTTGTTACCGCATTACTTTTGTTGCTACAGGTGGCATGATGACTGTGTGTCATTAGTCACTGTCATCCCTCTATGGCAGGGATCTCAAACTCCAGTCCTGGAGGGCCGCTGTGTCTGCTGGTTTTTGTGATTTCCTTTCAATCAGCAGCCAGTTTGGGGCTTGGAAACAAGGTGTGCAGACTCTTTAGCCAATCAATGACTTAAATTAAACACTTAAGTGCAGGAACACATCGAAAACCAGCAGACACAGCGGCCCTCCAGGATTTGAGTTTGAGATCCCTGCTCTATGGTGTCAAATTTGGTATTGTCATTTAGTCTCTTTGTATAGTTTTTTAGCACAGTTTAAAACATCCTGACCAGTCTGTGTATCAAAATGAAAGACGGGGTGTTCTGTTATCAGTTATAGAATGGAAATCGAGCTCCTGTGCCTGGAAATGTTGATGCTGCTGGCTCGTGTGACCTCTGCGTTGCCCACGGTAACAGTCTCACATTTGCCTTTGCCTCGCTGTGCCGAGATGTTTCTGCTGACCGCACGCTTTGAGTGACTCACTCGTTTTTTGTGCTCTTGCTTGTACGGATAGGACGCTGAGCACTATTACACTGATGACACAGGAAGACTTTGCCGGCGGTGCCCCCCAGGTAAAGTGGTCGCGCCTGCCCTCACCGGTTCTTCATCTCTCCCTTCTGTTCCCGTACTTGTTTTTTGTTTTTTTTCAAACGGTGTGTTTTCTATTTCTCTCTGCATGTTTCTGACTTCTGTGGAAGTTGGAACAGGAAGTCGATGCAGTGCGCCCGTGTCTGCTGACGAGAATAAAGGCGCCTAACCTCCTAATTACGACCACATCCTTAATTGACATGCAGGCTTGGCAGAGACGTACCTATGCGACTTCCTGTTGTTTCTCCATCTCTCGCACTCTTGAGTTTGAAGCTGCTGTGCCGTACAGCACAGTGCCCTGTCTATTCCGATTGAATAAACTTTGAACTCTGTGTTTCTTCACAGTAACCAGTCCAGTTTAATATATGCTTTATTAGAATTTTAATACAAAGTGCATATACTACACTGCCCCTCTTTATGTCAGTTTGTTTATATCTCTCTCTCTCTTACTCTCTCACACACACACACACACACACACACACACACACACACACACACACAGGATCAGTGAGATCAGTGTGCACATATATTATTACATTAACTGTGTTTGTATGCACACTCAGAATCAGTGCATATATATATATGTATACAGTTGAAGTCGGATGTTTACATACACTTTGGTTGAAGTCATTAAAACTCATTTTTAACCACTCCACAGATTTCATGTTAGCAAACTATAGTGTTGGCAAGTCAGTTAGGACATCTACTTTGTGCTTGACACAAGTAATTTTTCCAACAATTGTTTACAGACAGATTATTTCACTTTTAATTCATTATCACAATTCCAGTGGGTCAGAAGTTTACATACACTAAGTTGACTGTGCCTTTAAATTTTTAATATTTGGTTGCATATCCTTTGCATGCCATGACTTCCTGATGTCTGTGACCCAACAACATCAAAAAACTCTTTATATCTTATTTTCTGGTACTCTTACAAGCGATACTATAACGTCTCTGCATTTGAATGGATCTCTATGGGAATTGGGGGGTGGGACTTATTTCAGATCACTGTGCTGCCAGATATGCAGTAGATATGGATGGATCACTTTAAGGGTTGTTTCTCCTGACAAATTTTCCTATTGAACTCTATGGATATATATACGTATATATATATATATATATATATATATATATATATATATATATATATGTATAGACAAGCACTGTGGGAATACTCTCTCAGTGTGATGTGAGTTTCTCCATGCTGTGTATTTCAGGACAGTATCAGGCAAACTGCGGCGAGTGTTCCGCCTGCCAGCCTGAGTTCTTCACCTATGAGTGGAACATAGAGGCGAGCTGCCTCCCCTGTCACAGGGACTGCAGAAAGGGTAGGTTTGTCTGTCTGTCTGTCTGTTTATATTACCGTAACTGTGCCATCGTTTGTGTAAATCTGTCAGTCTGTCTGTCTCTGTTTACCAACCGGTTGCCCTTTTATCTGTTCTGTTGGTACATCTGTCGATATTTCAGCTCACTTTCTATGTCAGGTGCAGTTGTCCATGCGTCTGTCTTTCTACGCATCGCTCTATGGATATAGTTGTGAAAAGCTGAGCCATGCTGTAGTGTGAGCTGTGCGATGATGTTGTGGTTGTCTTGTTTCCCATTACTCCGGATGTGGTTCTTCTCTCAGAGTTTAATCTGCGGGTCGTCAAAACGTGCAGCGCCGTGTCAGACGTGCTGTGTAGCTGCATAGATGGCTACACCTGCAAGGACTATGACGGGACAATGAAGCAGTGCAAATACTGCCTCATGGACACACCCCCGACTTTGCCACCAGGTAATGCATGTGTCTATGTGTGTGTGTGTGTGTGTGTGTGTGTGTGTGTACGCGTGTGTGTGTGTGTGTGTACGCGTGTGTGTGTGTGTGTGTGTGTGTGTGTGTGTGTGTTTGTGTGTGTGTGAGTATTCATGCACAGCTGTGTACGTGTGTGTGTGTGTGTGTGTGTGTGTGTGTGTGTGTGTGTGTGTGTGTGAGTATTCATGCACAGCTGTGTACGTGTGTGTGTGTGAGTATTAATGCACAGCTGTGTACGTGTGTGTGTGTGTGTGTGTGTGTGTGTCTATGTGTGTGTGTGAGTATTCATGCACAGCTGTGTACATGTGTGTGTGTGTGTATTTGTGTGTGTGTGTGTGAGAGAGAGAGAGAGAGAGAGAGAGAGAGAGCAAGAGCACATGAATGAATGTGTTTGTTGTGTTTTCCTAGAAGACGGTTAACTCTAAATTCTCTGCAGCCTGTTTAAGGGATATCAGAGTTTCCATGTTTTCATTTTTAGAATAGCAGACAGGAAGTTACATAGCCAGTTTCCAATGCCTCTGCAATGGCTCTCACAGCACAACACAAGGGTTGATACCACAGAACTATATTCTGTGGTTGATACACATTTTTGTCTCAGGTTGTATATTTTGCTGATTGTCTCAGATTAAAAGTGGTCTTAGATGTCACCTCTTTACTGTCAGTACACAGAGGTTCAAACATGAATACTGTGTATTATGGCCATAAATGTATATACCATTAAGAAGTTCACACTGTTCACACAGCACTGACAAAGACCAGACAGAGACTCTCTGTGCACCCGGTACTTTCCTAAATGTGTCCTCGGGAAACTGTGACCTTCAAGTTATGTAAGTTCCTATCTCCCTCCGTCTAATTTCAAAAGCTTGCCTTTTGTCACACATTCATTGAATAATACGTTTTAGAGAGTGTATAATATAGGGTGTTTTGATAAAAAATGTTTTCCTGCTGGTACATGGAGATTTGACCTTGTTAGTGTTTAACGTGGTCTCTGTCTGTCTTTGTGTAGCAGCGAGTCGCCGACTGACACCCCCCCGTCACATGCCTGACACAGGTTAGTTATGTCTGTCTGTCCCAACACTGACTTCACATTGTTTTTTATCGTTTTTCGACATGTCTGTTTAAACACTATGGGTTTTCGTGTATGTACTGTATGTACAATATGTACGTATGTATTGTAGCGGCGGATAGCCAGTTGGCTCACTGCAACATTACAGGGTGTGTGTGTGTGTATGTAAAGTCACACTTCCACTATGGGTGTGATATGTGTGTATTTATCTGTCATTTTAGACTGTGTGTACATGAGAGACTGATATAAATACACCCCCCCCCCCCCCCCCCCCCCCTCGCTCCTTCAGGGGACAGACAGCTGTGGTGGCCTGTTGGCTTTATCGTATTTCTAGTGATCTCACTGATAACACTTGCCACCATCTTTATTTGGCGACGCCGAGAGGGAACGTGTCTGAAACGACGTGAGTCTCCCCAGATTACTACCCGTGTGTCCTTCCATGATCCTTCCTGTGTTCAGTCCTGTGGTTTCCTATCCATTCTGCCCTGCGTTTGTGTTTAAACAGCTCCATCTTTGTACGGTGTCTGTAGTGTTTTTTTTTAACTTGTTGTTCTCACTTATATATATTTTTATTACGATTTATTCCTGTTATTTTTCAGTTTTCAAGTTGTGTTCAAACGGCGGCCACAAGGTAAGTCTTCTTGTCTGTAGTAATTAGTTTGCATGTGAAACATGTTTTTTCTCAGTATCATTCTTTATATTCTGCTCGCTCTTCCCATGTTTGTGAACGCTACTAAACGCTACCGGATATATTATCCGGATTATACTACCATTGCAAATTGGCATAACGTTGTATGAAAAGTGAATTTTGCTACAGGTATTGTGAAGTGCTGTAATAATAATAATAATAAACCTTGTTTATCCTACTTACCCACACTATAGCTTGCCAACTAAATTAACCCTTACAATACCATATATTGTATATTTGTATTTCTGTAGGGAAGACCCATTTTGCATATTATCATTTGCACAGCACCACACATAACAATGCATAAATATACACACACACACACACACACACACACACACTATAGGCTACAGTGAAACTCAGTTTCTTCTGAAACTCTAAATCTAGTTATAATATTACACTCTTATATAACTATAATAATTATTACTGTTCTCACTGACACTTGCAGGGGGAAAATGATGTTACTGCTCACCAACCTGGTTTGGCAGCTGGACAACTGGATGCAAACTCATTGACCAATCGCAACATAGAGAACCACACTGGTCTGCCTATCAGCATAGACCAAGGCCAAAAGGCCACTGGAAATTTGGGTACATAATTTGTAATAATGGTCATCAATAAATCATCTTTGCTTTTTCATTACTGTCTCATCTTCTATAATTCCTTCCTTGTGTAATACATTCTACTTCAGTTTCAATGACCCCCTTCAAACAGTTTCAATGACCCCCTTCACCTTCTTTGCAACCTGATGCTTTAGTATTATCATTCCGATGATGATTATTATTATATTTAATTATTTTATATATTTTTATTATATTTTAACAGTACTGTTGCAGCATAATATATAAGTGCATGACCTTCATAATATTGAATATCATGCATGTTCTAAGCCTCGGATACGGGGAAATCGCTATGGTAACAATGCTGCCCTGTCCCTCTCCCCTAGGCCCGTTCCACATATACAGCGCGGGAGCAGTGTTCGTTAGCCTGCTGAACCACTTTGCCAATCCAGAGGGAGAGACGGAGGGAGGGAAAAGACCAGAGAAAGAGGAGACCCCTTCTCCGCCTTCTCCTCCCATCCATCTGTCAGAGGAGGAGAGGGACAGAGAGAAAGACTGCATCTTCTTCCCATTGCAAGAACAGGGGAAAGAGAGCCACTTGTCAAAAGAGGAGGAGATGTATTGTTGACTGAAGGAGAAATGACAATCAAATTAAAAGTGTATTTATTTTTATTTGTAATAAACCCCTCTAACCTGTAAATATTTCTCTATGTAGATAGTATTTCAAAATAAAACTAAACAATCTCATTTCATAGCACATTTCAATAATAATGTGATGTACATTTTATCTACTCATATTCAGTATTAATGTATAGTTGTTTAATATTATAAGTATGTTCATTAAAAAAATTCTGAACACTGCTTGAACTTATGTTGACTTGCTGAGAGGGGTCTGTACAAATGTCTTTAGTTTCTTTAAATTATTGACATTGGTTAAATGCACTGCCTGGCCAAAAAAAACGTCGCACACTCTATTTCGTTGGACCGCCTTCAGCTTTGATTACAGAGCGCATTCGTCGTGGCATTTTTTTGACAACCTTATGCAACGTCATAACATTTGTTTCCGTCCAGAGTTGCATTCATTTTTGGCCAAGATCTTGTAATGACAACGGGAGAGTTGAACCACTCCATAATGTCTTCTCCAGCACATCCCAAAGACTTCAATGGGGTTAAGGTCAGGACTCTGGTGGCCAATTCATGTGTGAAAATGATTCTTCATGATCCCTGAACCACTCTTTCACAATTTGAGCCCGATGAATCTTGCCATTGTCATCCTGGAATATTCAATTCAATTAAATTCAATTTTATTTGTATAGCGCTGCACAGGGAAACAGAAGGAAAATTGAGCAAAAAACCAGGCCTTAGCCCCCAACCAGAAAAATTAGGTAAAAAACTCCCCAGTGGGAAGAAATCTCGGAAAGAACCTGGCTAGAGAGGGGGTGCCCATCCTTCGCTGGCTGGCCCGGTTTAGACTAAAGGTGGAATATGCCCATTGATGGGATAACCTGGTCATTCAGTACATTCAAGTAGTTGGCTGGCTTCATTTTATTGCTGCATAATGTTGCAGAGCCTAGACCTGACCAATTGAAGCAGCCCCAGATCATAACACTGCCTCCAGAGGCTTGTACAGTGGGCGCTATGCATGACGGGTGCAACGGCGACTTTTTTTTTTGGCCAGGCAGTATATTTAAAGATATATTTATATGTCAACAACTTAATAGGCTATTGCAACCAAAATAAACAAGTAGTGTGTGTGCGCGTGTGTGTGTGCTTTTGTGTGTGTGAGCGTGCGTGCTTTTGTGTGTGTCTGAGTGTCTGTGTGTGTGCGCATACGTGTATGCATACTCAACAGTGTAATTTTTCCTCCTGTCTTTTTCTCTCCTTGCGTTCTTTGCTCTCTTTTTTCTCCTCCCGTCCCACTGCCCATTTCTGTGATCGGTCATTCTGATTCATTGTATACCCAGAATGCATTTGACCAATTGCTGTTTGTTCTTTGTAATGATGACTGTCAGCGCTTGTGTCTGTCCATCAGTAAAAAACATTCTCCTCCCTCTGCAGTTTTTCACACACTTCCTGAACAGGCATTTTCCCCTCTTCCTCTGAGCACTGGTGTGGTTCCGGTGCCTCTTCCTTGACCCGGAACCCTGATGGACCAATCAAATCAAGGTGTTGAGCGCATTTGAATCACTCCTTACTTTGAAAATCTTTTGATTGTACTAATGGTGTACATGTAACATCATATCTAGTTATATATATAAGTTATATTATAATATATATTATATCTAAAGTTATATATGCGTGCATCCTCACATATTTACACATATGCTGCAATGTGCAGTGTTTGCTAAAAAAAAAACCATATGCCTTGGTTTCCAGGCCAGTGTTTCAGAATTTTAGCTTTGTATTGCTGAGTGGTCTTTTTGTAAAAATTAACTGAAAATCAATTTGAACTGACCTTTCGTTGTCCACCAGTTCCATCGTAACACATTTTTGTTTCTGGAGACGAGAATGACAAAGGTCAGCAGGGCGCAACAACACACTATAATAACATACTGAGTGGACCACGTGCTGGAGGCAGGCCCTGGAAAAGAGAGAGAGAGAGAGAGAGAGAGGGGTGGGTGGAAAGAGAGACAGAAAGAGCGAGAGAGAGAATAAATACAGTAATGCAGTAGGCTATGCTAAACACCCTGACTGAGTGAAAGCGTTTAAATACATTTTTTTGGCAATTTTTATCATTAATACTGTGGTGGCAAATTTCTATCACCGTAATCAAACACTGTGCTGCTACTGGTCAAAGCAGTGATTAATTGTGTATTGTGTAAATGATACATTTACATTACATTTTACATTTTAGTCATTTGGCAGACGCTCTTATCCAGAGCGACGTACATTAGTGCATTTTCCAACTTGAAACAAGTGCGTTAAAACAACCCTAAAAGGTAAGTACGATTTCAAACACCAGGCGCAGTCAGTATGATTTTTTTTTTTTTTTTTGGGGGGGGACAGATAGATAGATAGATAGATTAGTTTATTGTCCTTTACAGGAAATTCATTTCCACAGCTGTACAGCGCCACACATGAAACATTCCCATTCCCAGCTACACGATATCACACGATATCAATCATTGGACCACAATCATTGGACCACTCCTGTATCATTTAAATTCATAGAGCAAGTTACCTTCCTTACCAGGGTCTGCTTCTCTTTCTAGGACGCAGGATACTTCTGTCAAAATGGACAACAGAAAAAAAAGGCCAATCACTACACATATGCAATTCCCCTACCCTGTGAAAGATAAAAATCTAACTGTAAATACCAGGCATGCATAACAAAGGCCCATCTGTTTCAGGGTTATATTAAGTAAATTATAGGTTAATAATTTACTTGATCTGACATTTTTTTTAAATGGTGAGCAACAGCTGAACACTAAATGTATCCTTGGTGAATGTTTGTCTATGATCCAATACAGGAGTGGGCCAGTGTAGGTGTGGACAACAGTTTATGAAACTATTACAGAATAATTAGTGGGAACAAAAACCTGTATAGCATAAATAAACAAGGCCTTTGTGAAAAGCTGGTGATTTAATGACCAGTCACACAAAACAGTTCTGCATACGCCTTGGATGACACCGAGAGTGATTTAACACAATCAGATGTTTTTACTCTTTTAGTCATTGGCTGTGATTCCAAATGTGTATCACTGCAACCAGTGTTCCGCAATGGAAGCATGCCACAAACCAAATTGAAAATTCAAATTTTGAGTTTTCATTTCTGCAGTTTGGCATTCTGATTTCCTTGCTGCGAGTTCAGTACCACATTTTTCAATTTTCATTTTCATTTGGCTTTATATTTCATTTGAATTTATATTCTGCCACTGACTCAATCACTCCACCACCAATAATATCCATACCTTCCTTGTGCCGGTTGCCAGATGTCACTGGTCTTTCAGTGTCCACCGATAGCTCTGTTAAATTATGCAACAGAAAGGAAAAAACAAATCACTGTATTATTTGGGAATATACAATACCTGTACCTTTGTAAACAGAAGATGGGAAGATTGTATATAGCATATCTTGTATATTTTATATACAAATTGTATACTTCAACACCATCGTATTGCAATGGCTTGACAAGCTAAAATTGCCCCATAATAAATAGAAAATATAGTAAGGGTCAAAGCTGTTTAATCAGTCAATTAACCAGTCAATCAACCAATCAATCAATTAATCTATTACTCAACGTGCTGCGTGATGGATGGTGACGACTGATTCAAAACAAGACAAGTGGAGATTGGCTCATCTCTATTTTACTTGAATGACTCGTCTCCTTTTTCCGCCCACCAATCCAGATAACAGAGAAATGAGCTGTAAAATCCGGGTTCAGACAGTAAAAGTCTCCCCCAGTATTTAGTTCCAATCACCTGGATTTGCTAATTAGCACAATTCAGTTCTTTACGGCAAGGCCCCACAGAAAGCGGCGTGGAGCGGATTTCTCGTGCGATTACACCGCCTCCATTCACTTTCAATGAGAGGCGATTCCTCGTGTCTGCAAAGCATGTTGGGATTGCTTGCGATGCGAGGCGTCCAGACGAGACGGGGAACGTTGCATAATAACCAATCGGATTAAATATTGTGGGAGACGAGACCGATGACATGCGATTTCACCGCTTTCTGTGGGGCTTTGCTGTCAGCCAGGAGGCACAACTGATTAGTGAAATCAGCTGACTGAGTTCACGTGCGGTAGAAACACATGACAGGACTTTTACTTTCTGACCCCTGGATTTTACACCTCTGCATTTTGGCAACACAGTACAATACCTATGGTAGTTGTTGTGCTTTTGTCCGTCTCAGGGCTAGTTATTTTTTCGCAAGCCGAGCATGATTCATCTTTGCAACGGTACCCACGTTCACAACGGCACTTGGCATTGTGAGTGGCTGCGCAGTAAATCTCATACTCCAAATCTACAAAAAATAAATGATTAATTAATATCAGATTATGCTTTGTGTGTGGTTGTACCAGTGGTGTAAAATCCAGGTTCAGAAAGTAAATGTCCTCCCCAGTATTTTGTTCCAATCTACTGGATTTGCTAATTAGCACAATTCTTCAGCCAGGAGGCAGAACTGATTAGTGAAATCAGCTGGCAGAGAGCATGGGTGGAAGAAACACATGGCAGGACTTTTACTTTCTGACCTCTGGATTTGACATTTCTGGATTGTACATTGTAAGTGACGCTGTGAACGATGCATGCATTCAAAGAAGGAACTGAAAGAAAGGCCTACTGATGAAATACTGAAAAAGCAAAAAGCAAAAAAAAAAAAAATATTAAACTGATTCTTTGTGACTCATACAGAACTGTGTTTTTTCTTTTCTTTTTTTTAAAACAGCTTCTCTGCATCTTAGAAATAATGCTTACCTTGCAGTGTTAAAGGACAGTTCTAATATTTCTCTCCACTTCTATCAAAAAAGCACTCAAACCCTTGTGCATTTATGTACTTTCTATGCTTTCATCTGTTGTTCTTTTTTGTCAGCTGACATTTACATAATGTTTTTTTCCCAAAGAGATCGTGTTCATCAGCAATAAAAAAAAGTTATCAAAAACATGACATTTCGAGGTTCTGACGCACACCTGTGCCTCTTTAAAGTATTTTCCGATAATTAGACTTCCCACGCTCGTCTCGTACGCAGTCTCCCCTCAGTGTTATCATGCGAGTGGTATTCGGTGGCAGTTACAGTAGGCCACCCCTAAGCTCCTCCCTCTCCCCTCTATCTCCCTCTCTCTCTCTCTCTCTTTCTGAGTGTAGCCCCCCCTGACACAACATATGGGGAAGTCCCTTTTTCACAAAAGTATTTTTTTAACCTTCAGCGCATAAAACATTAAAACTCAGCACAAGTTCACAAAAATCTTTTTATGTTGTAATAACTGTACTGACAAGCTCATACACTTGGATAGATACAACACTGTCAAAGTACTGTAGCTTCACACATATACACGTACAAAGACACACATTACATTAATGAAATCATACTCTCAGGAATAAAGGTACTATGGATGTATATACAGTGCATCCGGAAAGTATGAGCGCTTCACTTTTTCCACATTTTGTTCTGTTACAGCCTTATTCCAAAATTGATTAAATTCATTTTTCCCTCAAAATTCTACACACAACACCCCATAATGACAATGTGAAAAAAGTTTTTTTGAGATTTTTGCAAATTTATTAAAAATAAAAAACTAAAATTTCTCATTTACATAAGTATTCATACCCTTTGCTTTAACGTATTTTTAAAGTATCATATTTCATATTTGGTCGCATATCCTTTACATGCTGTTACTTCCTGAAGTCTGTGACCATCAACATCAAAAAACTGTCGATATCTTATTTTCAGGTACTGTTACAAGCGATACTATAACCTCTCTGCATTTGAATGGATCTCTATGGGAATTGGGGGGTGAGTAGATGTGGATGGATCACTGCAAGGGTTATTTCTCCGGACTCATTTTCCTATAGAACTCTATGGGGAAAAAAGTCAGGAGAAACAACCCTTAAAGTGATCCATCCACATCTACTCCATATCTGGCAACAGAGTGATGGTTTGGGGCTCGTTTGATAGCTCAGACCCTTGATAACTTACAGCCATTTAGCCAGCCATGTGTTCCATACTGTACCAGTGTAATTTACAGCTGAATCTAGTCTCACCCCCCAATTTCCATAGAGATCCATTCAAATGCAGAGAGGTTATAGTATCGCTTGTAACAGTACTTGAAAATAAGATATCGACAGTTTTTTGATGTTGATGGTCACAGACTTCAGGAAGTAACAGCATGTAAAGGATATGCGACCAAATATGAAATATGATACTTTAAAAATACGTTAAAGCAAAGGGTATGAATACTTATGTAAATGAGAAATTTTATTTTTTTATTTTTAATAAATTTGCAAAAATCTCAAAAAAACTTTTTTCACATTGTCATTATGGGGTGTTGTGTGTAGAATTTTGAGGGAAAAATTAATTTAATCAATTTTGGAATAAGGCTGTAGCAGAACAAAATGTGGAAAAAGTGAAGCGCTGTGAATACTTTCCGGATGCACTGTATACACACACACTCACATTATAGGGAAGAAAGAGGGAATTGAATCTAAGCCTTTAGATATTTCAACACCTGCAGACATTAAAGCACCTGAGAAACTAAGCAAATAAAGTTTATTACACTAATTATGTCATATAAGAGCCAAGTCTCATTAGGTAAATGAAGAAATCTGGTACAAAGACATATCTCGATAACTGACGTAGACGTAGACAAATGACTGACTGGTGACCATAGCACAATGTGCTGGGAATTGAAGATGCCCATGCAGGCACACACATACTTACGGATCATGCTGCAGTCCTTGCATTTGTGACAGCTCCATTCCACATTGTACTTGTTGGAGTAATAGCCCGGTCCACATGGCACACACCTGGTCGGTCCCGATGCTGAGCAGCGTTCCACAACACGTTCACCTGTGCATCAGGTCACAAAAATACTCAGCATACGCTTATGAATGACAGCCGGGCTAATACTGCTGTTACTACTGTCATTATACGTGCAAGTCGTCGTATACATACTACTGGAAGTGTTAGTGGCAGTTACTCTAGACAAGTAGGCAAAGATAAAGCATCAGATAAAAAGGATATAGAATAACCCTCAGCTGGTAGCTTACTCCAGTTTTCCTATTAGCTATAATTTTTTTAAAATGCTCATGGATACAAAAACATATTTGAAAGTCCTTATGTTTCTGACTGTAGTGATGATAACTGGGGTCAGCCTTTTATCAGGACCCTACTATGAGTGTTAACGTTTGATAATTACCCGGTTGACACTTGTTGCAACAGCGCTCGCCTTCCATGCGCTGTGTCGCGTCGTCACACTGCAGTGAGTGAGAGAGCGCGAAAAAGGGAGAGAAGAAGAGAGTCAGGAGGACTCCTGACATGGACTGCATCTGCAGGCAAAAAGAGGGAGAGAGAGAGAGAGAGAGAGAGAGAGAGAGATAAATAAATAAAGTATTACAGGAGTGAAAAAGGATTTGAAGGCAATTTCTATCACCATAATCAAAATCTGTTCTTGCTACTGGTCAATTAAATGAAACACAATACTGAAATAATATTACCATGAAGCACCTTACTGAACTAAATGAGTAGAGCCATACAAACTGAGGCGGGGCAGCTCCATACAGAAATGCAGCAGGTCTTTACTTTGCTTTGACAAGAGACAACTGGTATATCTGAGAGTACTTGGCAATGTAACAGCCGGAACAGTGGAACACAGAAAGAGAGAGAGACATCTACACAGACATCGCTGCTGTATGTCTTCCAGTGGAACAGAGAGAGAGACATCTACACAGACATCGCTATATATGTATTCCATGTGGAACATAGAGAGACACAAATCTGCCACTTACCATCAAACCCCGAGTGATTCAATGTGACAGCCAGAAAGAAGGTGAGCCGTGGTGGATGGTGGCTCCAAATGATTCTACATAATGTGTGTATCAGCCTACATGTCACATCAAAAGTTGGCTGACTCATTTATGTCCGCTAACAGAAAGACCCCCAAAGCCTTCATGTTTATATCTCATCATATATCAAATGTGTGTCCTCCCCCACTTTTTTTCCACCGTTCCTCTCTCAGTCATCAAGGGTCCCAACTGTAAAGACATCTTAAAATGTTTCCATGGTATATAAATAGGTGCAAATTCAATCTTTGAGCATAACAAACATTTAATTAATTGGCTTGTGTGGGGTGTATCTTGTATTGTTCACAGTGGCAGAACACTTTACCTGTACCGGTCTACCAACATAGCCTGTCTTTTGCCTGTTCTTGTAGGAACTATATAATTTATTCATTGTTATCTACCTTGTCTTTGAGGCAGACTGGCCTATCGTAGATGGACCCATATAAGGCTAAAACTATTTTGACTGGGTTCTAAGCTGCCAAAAATGATCTTACTACCAGTGAAGTCAGACACTGTTTTTAGAACTGAGGAATCATCAAGATAGACCGTTCATCGCTCCACTGACAAACTGCTGATAATTTTGCAGTTGGTACACATTTAATTAATTTAGGTTACAATAAGCAAAATTCTTTCTGAGCATTCTGTGAAAGCCGGTGGCTAGAGGTGTAACCCCCTAGTCATGTTTATTTCACACGTTTGTGGTGAACATCTTCTCGCTCAAGGTTAAATTTCTTTTTTTTTTAAACAAGACCCACATCACATGAGCTCTCACCACAATGTGAAAGAGGCGACCCTCCTGCTGACTCATTGTCTCTTTTCTCATCAGACTTACAAACAATTTAGGGTAAAATCACCACCTGCATAAATTACTGTAAACTTTTTTTTACTAACCATAACTTAGTGGATATATTATTCACTCATGTTTAGTCACACTAAAAAGCGAGCTGCACTATAACAAATTAGTGGCGATTACTGGATGGCACTTTAATTGGGGAAGAGAGGCTTTGGTTTTTGGACTGAAGCTAGAAAAAGCTGGGGAACTCCGACAAACGAGAATAAAATATATTAAAAAGACAACATTGCACTTTTCACAAAGAGTGGGAAATATTGTTGTGTCCCGATTAAGTCCCTCACATGGTTCTTTCAATCTGGGTGCCTATTCGTCCTGAGGAATCCATCCATCCATCCATCCATCCATCCATCCATTATCTAACCCGTTTATTCCTGGTCAGGGTCGTGGGGAGCTGGACGTCCAGAATTTTCATCCCCTTTCTAAGGAGAAATAAACTGATGTGTGGTGAGTATTTTGGACGACATAGCCTATTGGTGGGTTTTTTTTTAGGTGAGTCCCCCACCCCCTGCCCCCCTTCACTATAAAGCACTGAGCCATGTCATTACATTAAATTACATTGCAGCATATTAGCAAGTGCTTGTAAGGGTTTGAATTTGTTGTAGGGACAAAAACGTGTTATCTGGCTCCATACAGTTCAAAACCCGTAACCTGCAGTAACGTGGTGTGGTATGTGGCTCTCTGTACTCTGGAGAGTGAGACTATATGCACGTTTAGATGCTCATTGAATTATATAACACCAAGATTTCTATCCTGGTAGGTGAAGTTAACACACGTCTGGGAATATACTATGCATGCATTTACATACATTTAGACCACTGTTTACACCCCTATCTATCTATTATTATTATTATTATTTACATGTGCCTTTCAAGAAACTCAAGCACTTACAATGGTGAGGGGGAAACTCGCCTCAGCCACCACCAATGTGTAGCACCCACCTGGGTGATGCACGGCAGCCATTTTGCACCAGAAGGCTCACCACGCATCAGTTGAGGTGGAGAGGGGATGATTAGGTGGCATTTAGCCAGGACACCAGGGAACCTCTGCTCTTTGCGAAGAGTGTCATGGGACCTTTAGTGCCCACTTTGAGTCAGGACCTCGGTTTAACGTCTCATCCGAATGACGGCATTTCCTCCAGCACAGTGTGAACTATCCATCTCAATCTCCATCTATCCTGCCCTATACACTTCCCCTCTTTATTCGTTTCATTTATGTTAAGACACAGGCACCCGTCGTGCATTTACATGCATGATGCACACCCAGCCACTTTGCGCTGTATGCTGTACTTTGAGTTCTTTAACCCTTTAACTGTTTTCTCAACCAGGCGGTAGACCATACTTTCTCAACACACATACAAAAAAAAACAAAGATGCTGCATTCCATCCAGAGCCCATTGGTACATTTTCTAACCAATCCCTATCAAGCCCCACCCCCAGTGTCATGTTACAGGAAGCCATTTTGATTTTAGGGTCCTTTGAACTTCAGCACACTGAGGGGAGAGCAGAAGCCAAAAAGCAGCCTAAATATATCTGTGTTTATGGCAGGAACTTTGTAGGTAAGGGATATCAATGGCACTGTTTCTGTCTTTAGAGATCCTAAAGAGAATGAAAAAATTGTAAGTGTAGGAATTTTTTTAATACATGCTCAACCAGGTGGTTGATATGACATTTGAATGTAATTGTGGATTATGATGAAGAGAGATGACATCATTATGGTGTTTGAAGTTTCTATGTACTTTATTCATAAAATTCAATATATCACTAGTTCTCGAGAGTTGGGACAAAACACGTTTTAATTATCTTTTTTTTTAAATGCACACTATATTCATTAGAGTTATATATTTCTGTAGAGAAAGGTCTTAGCTATTTAACCATGTAAAGGAACAGGTTCTAAATAAAAACAAATTTTTAACAAATAAACATGTTTCCCTTTAGAACTTGATTTGTGTCAACTCCGTCAGACACACTAAAAAGTATACAATTTTAATTCTTCCAGTCCAACAAGAATCTAAAGTTCTGAAGTATGTTGTAATAGTGTTTAGTTACTCTGATATGTAATAAAATACAATATGTAAACTTAAGTTGTGATTTCACACTATTCTGAAAACCCAGATTTCTAAATATCTGCATTTTCAAACTTTGTTTTTAATTTTAATATTATAAAAACAATTTCCTTAAATAAATAAGGACATAAGAGGATGTAGATCAGATGGTCCTTCATTACATAAACAACATAAACTGAAGAAAGAATTTTTTTTTTTTCAAAAATTAACAAAAACAAAAACATACATCTGACGGTGTTGACGAAGAACTGACGGTGTTGACGAAAAACTGACGGTGTTGACGAAAAACTGACGTGTGTTGACGAAAAACTGACGGTGTTGACGAAAAACTGACGGTGTTGACAAAAAATGTGTGTGCATTGCTGATTAACAAACAAATGTGTTTTTAAACAGATGGAGGTGACAATAGATGAAGAACTAACTACTCCTCGTCTTATATTGAACATACTGTAAATTCAATTATAATAAACATACTGTACATACACCGTTTCCAACTATTATAAATTATACCGTTTCCAACTATCAAAAAAACAATAATGGAGAGCAGGGGCCCTTCTCCTACAATACATACACATCATACAATACATAGAAGTGGGTCCCTCTACAGAGGCCGCCCATTCAATGTAATATTCAGTTTCACAACCAGATGTTGCGAAAATCTACACACTGGCTTTTTTATTTAATATATAAGTGCTGGGAAAGTTACCACAATAATAAGCAGACCACAGCCTGCCCATGCTCTACAAGTCAGAAGTGTAGGTTATACAGTATGGTTAAATAATGTAATGCATGCTATATATGTACATTTATGTGTAAATAAAACCCTGAAATAACATTTTAATCCTTTACTATGTTCATAAATAATATTATATTAGCACATTAAGAGGTTATAGGTGGATTTGTCAACTCCGTCAGCTTACACGTCAACTCCATCAGACGTAGAACCTGACGGAGTTGACGTCTGACGGAGTTGACGTAAGGGCATGTATTTTCCCTCCAAAACATGTATTGTACACTGCAGCTAGCTAGTTTTTCCTCAGTTGCTAGCTGTCTCAATAACCTCACTAAAATGCTTAAATTCAATCCACTATGGTTTAAAAAAACGTATCATAACGGAGAGATGGTGTTGACATAGTCAGCTGTGACCATAGGAATATTGACATTGTTTGTCTAAAATATCAAAAAATGTAAAACTTACCAGAGCATGTGTGGTAGTGTTGCATTCAGCACAGGCAGGGAGATGAAAAGGGGTCCTCAGGGATATAGCTGACCATGCTATTTCCTGATTTAATGAGGTTTATGAAAAAATCTGACGGAGTTGACAGAAACTGAGGACACAACTTTGATAGGCAGATTTTTACGGAAAATATTGTTTGACGTTCACTTCATGCATTGTTTTATATATTTATAACCCTTCTTTTTTTATTTGATATATATGTATTCACAATTGTAGAGTTTCTTAAAGTTTTTTTGGGCTGGTCAATATTGTGACCTCTTGCTGAGGACAAGTACAATAACATGGACCTTCTAACCACAGACCATACATTTAAACAAATTTCCCCAAAAAAGATAAAAATATGTGCTAAAAAAATAACATAGGTATACACAGTTCCTTTAGATTTAACTTTGTAAGTATGTAAATCATGATGAATTTCTTGATTTTTAATATAAATTAGACTTTTCTATGTAGGACATGTTTTGTCCCAACTCTCAAGAATCAGTGATATATATATACATTTTATATTGATAAAGATCTTTCAGTTGCATTCATAACACAAAACCTTATGGGAAAATATGCCATATTTGAACAATTATATAATTTAGGGCACGTTCCATCCTCCTGTTAAATTGCAATCATTATCATCATTTAGGGAAATGATAGCATAGTCAGGAAAATCTGCTTCTCTTTTTGTAGCCATGGACACCCGCATGTTTTACGGGAGAGAAAAGGGTAGAGGAGAAGAGAGGTTAACTGCAGTGCCAGAGAACCCTGCCGACTCAGAGTATGAGGATGAACCTGGCAAAGAGTAGACATCCCCTCATTCAAGTGTCCTCAGCAGTTTGCCCCCCTCCAACTGATGCAAACACCGTACTCATACTTCAAAAAGCTGTTCACAGATGAAATGATAAGGCACATTAGTGAGCACACAAACCTCTACTCCGCATAATTGTTAGGATATCCCATCCAAACAACACCTAATGAGATGCAGGATGTCCTGTCTTTTCTTTTATACACTGGATTATTCCAGTTCCCTTCCTTTGAAGATTACTGGAGCCCAGACAGTTGCTTTTCAAAGGTAGCTGATATCATGTCATTGTGTAGATTCCGTACATTGCGCCGGTATCTCCACTTCAATGACAACACAGAATGTGGCAACACCCAAGACAGGTTCTTCAAAGTTCCGGCCCATCTTTGACATGTTACGCCATCAATGCCTAATGATGCCCCCTGAAAACAAGCAAAGCATAGATTAAGTGATGGTGGCCTATAAAGGCACAAGGGCTGGTAACCTGAGGCAGCACATAGCCAATAAACCAGATAAATGGGGATTCACGCTATTCTGCAGGGCCAGCTCCTGTGGTATTGTCCACGATTTCATTCTGTATCAGGGAAAGACCTCCTTTTTCAATGTCCCCCTGACAACAGGCAAAGCAGTCAGCACTTGTGGGGGAGAAGATTGTGATCACCCTCTGTAGGTCACTGCAGGATCCAGGTTCAAAAGTTGTCTATTTTGATAACTTCTTTACGAGTGTTAAACTTCTGCAGGTCATGAAGGCCACTGTGGGCGTGAGATGTCTGGGCACAGTTGGAGGGAATCGTACCAACGGAGCCACAGATCTGCTGAAAACTGAAAAAGAGCTGGCCCAGGAAGATCGTGGAGCCTTTGATTTTGTGTATGCTGATGGAATAGTAGCAGTGAAAATGGCAAGATAACAAATGCGTGACCCTTGTCGGCAATGCTTGTGGTGTTCAGTCTGTCAGTACGGTGCAGCGATACAGCAAAGAAGAGAAGAGAAAGGCTCCAGTGCCCTTGTCCAGCAATCATCAAGGAATACAATGAACATATGGGGGGAATTGACTTGTCTGATATGCTCATCCCATCTGTACAAGACCCCCATGAAGTCACGCCGAGGGTACCTACCGCTCTTCGGGTACGTCCTTGATCTTTCAATCGCCAACGGATGGCTCATGTACAAGCAAGATTGTCTGCCACTACAAGAAAACGCCTATGCCTCAAGATATTCAGAAGATCAGTGGCGGACACTCTACAAGCAATCAACAAGGCCCCTGCCAGAGTTGGCCGCCCATTGTCCTCCCCGCCACCTGCAAAAGTTCCACAAAAGCGTAAAAGAGACGTAACGCCTACTGCCGATGTGCGTTACGACAACATTAGTCATTGGCCCACCTTTGGCTCAAAGCGTGGCCGTTGCAATCTTTGTCCAAAAGGGGTTTCCAGATGGAGGTGCCATAAATGTGAGATCTTTCTGTGCCTGAACAACAAAAAACAGTGCTTTGTTGCGTACCATCGTCGGAAATAGACATTTCTTGCAGTATAATTCCACCCGTGGTATCATTCCTGACAGTGACTTATCTGCCACAATAAATCAGTTATTGTTCTTTAATGATAGACTTAAATGAAACAAAAGATGAGTTTTAAAAGAGCATTAATCATTAGTTTATGTTTTAGGCCAAAGGCTCTATAATGATATTGTTTGTTCAATTGAAATCTCGTTAGTAGGTTCGCCACATATTTCTTATTATAGAAGCCTTCCTCGTTACTGGTAGCCTATGATATGATTACAATGAGTTCCAGAAGACCCTGATTCATATGAAGATGTGTTTTTTATGTACATGAGTCAAACTCACAGCCACTATGATGCATTTTATTTTTCACATTTTATTCAATTGGTTTTCTGTAATTACCTTATATTGACAACTCAACCGGCTGGTTGACGTCTATCATTTTTTAAGTAAAGGTCATATTTCCAAAAAACGTGTCAGAATCTGTTATTTGCTTAGTTTTAATAGGATTTTAAAGAAAAAAAATGTTTTGCTAGTGTATTTCTATCAGTGACAGTTAAAGGGTTAATGCACTGCACTGTGCAGTGGACATTCCACTGGGATGAGTTCTCACCCAGGGGCAACACTTGGGGGCACATAAGGTTCATTCCAATCGCTTATTTTCACTCGTTGCATCCTTTCCTCACGTCCTTTCCTCGCTCCTTATAGCTCTGCCCAACGGAGAATGCGAGGAAAGGATGCAAGGATCAGAGGACGGAGGAATAGAGGCAACATTATTAGGCAAATGGAACGTCCTTGCTCAATCAAGATTCAGGGTCATATTATGCTGACGTGCTTAAATATAATGTTTTTTAGCTTATTTTTTCATGAATAAACGTACCTTTTGTTAGTTATAAAGAATGAGTGTCATTATGGATTAGCGCTTTTTAATAAATGGAAAGGAACGGTAAAATTTTATTTGTGTAGGGGTGTGCCTGCGACGTGGTAGATGTGGAGAGTGGTGGATAATTTATACGTCACACGTTCCGAGGAAAGGCTTCCACAAAGGCTACACTTGTATTTCCTCCTGAAGCACCTTCCGGGAGCCTCCTTGTTCCCCACTCCTCGCTCCTCCGAGGAGCATTTAGCAGTTTGGAATGTCCTTAAAGTGTTACGAACCAGATACGAGACGAACCCAAGTCCCAACACTGTACAGGAATGGCAAACACACAGTATTACACAGGGTATGCTAGGAAGCCCGGAACGGGCTGCTCCAAGCCGGAGCTGGGTTGGCAGGTCTGGAACGTTTCGTTCCAAGCCGGAACTGGACTGGACTGGAACTGGACCGGGAGGTCCACACTGGAATCAGGGTCTGGAACGGAATGTTCCAAACCGGAACTGGACTGGACTGGAACTGGACCGGGAGGTCCACACTGGAATCAGGGTCTGGAACGGATTTGCTCCAAACCGGAACTGGACTGGACTGGAACTGGACCGGGAGGTCCACACTGGAATCGGGGTCTGGAACGGAATGTTCCAAACCGGAACTGGACTGGACTGGAACTGGACCGGGAGGTCCACACTGGAATCAGGGTCTGGAACGGATTTGTTCCAAACCGGAACTGGACTGGACTGGAACTGGACCGGGAGGTCCACACAGGGATCTGAGTCAGGAACGGATTGTTCCAAACCGGAACTGGACTGGACAGGTAGGTGCACGACTCACACCTGGACTGGACTGGAACTAGCTGGGGAGCGACTCACTACGGCAGGACAGGAACTGGACCGGAATGACTGCACCGGTACAGAACAAAACAAAACAGGGGGGATTAGTGCAAGGGAAGGCACGGAAATGACCGGGAGGTTCTCACGGAGGTGCAGGGCTTGACAGGTAGGTGGTTGGTGAAGCACGGCAGGGCTGGGTAGTGTGGCGTAGCTGCGGTAGGTCCGGATGGAGCTGACTGGTCTCCAGAGCTCCCGGAACCGTAACCGAAGAACTAGGTGGCTTCTTCGGCCGGACAGGAACAACTGGAGGGTAGCCAGGTATAACGCCAACCCGGAGCCTACACGAGCTGGAGGTGGAGGTACCGCAACACACACAACGAATACGGGGGAAACGAACACTGCCACGGGAGAATGGGAGCTGGGTTAGATGGAGGAGAAGGGAAACAGGTTAGCTGCATGCACAACAGGAATTGACGAGGAGGTAAACTACCAGTCTGTAGTTAGGAGCGGAACCAAAGCTGTAAGGGGATTATATCCCACAACCAAGCGAGTAGTTCGTAGTATACGACCAGGGAAACAACGAGCATTAACACCGCGTGACGATAGTTAACGAACTGGCGCCGACTGGCAGCCAGCCGAAGGAATATATAGTGAGGTTAATGAAAGAACTAAATAAGGAACAGGTGTGGAAATTAAACGGGAGTGATTACGAAACACCAGGTGAGGAAATGCATGCAATGAGGGGGGACGGAGTGAAAAGGCGGAAGTAAGACAAGACAACCAGACGAACAAGACAGGGAAGGAAACGCCTAGTCCGCAGCAGCGGGGAAAACACGGACAAAAGGATCCAACATGACACGGAGGGAAAACAGGAAAATACGGAAAACGAACAGGAAGGGAGCGGAACATTACAGTACCCCCCCCCTCAACGTACGCCCCCTGGCGTACCTGGCGGCCTGGTCTTGAAAGGGAAGCGACTGTGGAAATCCTGGATCAGTGATTGATCCAGGATGAGGCTCCTGTGGAGCCACGACCGCTCCTCAGGACCATACCCCTCCCAGTCCACGAGGTATTGAAAACCCCGACCCTTACGGCGGATGTCGATGATGCGGTCCACCGTGTAGGCCGGGGCGTTGTCGATGACCCGGACAGGTGGAGGAGGGAGGGTAGGGGCACTGAGGGGGCTGGAGGCGACAGGCTTGATTTGTGACACATGAAAAACGGGGTAGACCTTGAGGGAGGAAGGGAGGGAGAGTTTAACAGAAACCGGGTTAATGAGACAAACAACAGGGAAGGGACCAATAAACCGGGGCCGAAGTTTCTTTGAGGAGGAGGGAAGGGAAATATTGGATGTGGAAAGCCAGACCTGCTGACCGGCCCTGTACTTAGGGGCTGCGGTCCTGTGCAGGTCCGCCAGACGTTGTGAACGGGAATTAGAGCGCAGGAGTGCGGTGCGTGCAAGTCTCCACATGCGCTTGCACTTGAGGATGTGAGATTTAACGGAGGGGACTGCTACCTCGGCCTCCTGGGCCGACAGGAGAGGGGGTTGGTAACCCAATGAGCACTCGAACGGGGACAACCCTGTAGACGCACTTTTAAGGGAGTTGTGAGCGTACTCTACCCAGGGAAGAAAACGGCTCCAGGAGGCGGGATTGCGTGCAGTGACGCACCGCAGGGCGGCCCCCAGGTCCTGGTTCGCCCTCTCTGCCTGGCCGTTAGACTGGGGATGGAAACCAGACGACAAACTGGCCGAGGCCCCCAGGGCTACACAGAACGCCTTCCACACCTGGGAGGAGAATTGGGGCCCACGGTCAGACACAATGTCGGATGGGATCCCGTGCAGCCTGACCACATGTAACACCAGGAGCTCTGCAGTTTCGAGGGCGGACGGGAGCTTAGGGAGGGGAACAAAGTGAACCGCCTTGGAGAACCGATCCACAATTGTCAGAATGACGGAGTTGCCTTCTGACAATGGCAGACCGGTGACGAAGTCTACGCCAATGTGGCTCCAAGGACGGCCCGGGACAGGGAGGGGAAGGAGAAGACCAGAGGGAGGCTGGTGGGAAGCCTTGCTCCTGGCGCACACCGCGCAGGCCAGGACAAAAGCACGGGTATCCTCCTTGAGAGTGGGCCACCAAAAACTCCTCCTGACGAGGGTGGTCGTTCTGGCAACACCTGGGTGACACGCCAGACAGGAGGCGTGAACCCACTCAAGGACCTGGGAGCGGACGGAGTTGGGAACAAACAGGGAGGAGTTAGGGTTACTACGGGGGTCAGGGTGGGAAGTCTGGGCGGACCTCACAATCTCCTCAATCCTCCAGGAGACCGCAGCCACCACACAGGAAGCCGGTAGAATAGGCTCGGGGTCAGCAGGACTGGAGGGAAGGGAAAAAACACGGGATAAGGCATCCGCCTTGATATTGCGGGAACCGGGGCGGAAAGACACAGAAAAATTGAATCGGGCAAAGAATAATGACCACCTAGCCTGTCTGGCATTAAGCCTCTTAGCAGACTTTAGGTAAATTAGGTTTTGGTGGTCAGTTAAAACAATAAAGGGGTTACCTGCCCCCTCCAGCCAGTGGCGCCACTCCTCAAGAGCCAGCTTGATGGCCAGAAGCTCCCGATCCCCGACATCATAGTTCCGCTCGGCGGAGGACAGCCTCCGGGAGAAGAAAGCACAGGGATGGAGCTTGTTGTCCAAGGCGGCTCGTTGGGACAGAATGGCCCCCACGCCGGTGTCGGAGGCATCCACCTCAATCGTAAATTGACGGGTGGGATCAGGGTGACAAAGAATAGGGGCCGAGGAAAACCGAGTCTTAAGCCGTTCAAACGCGAGCTGGGCCTCGGAGTTCCAACAAAAAGAAAAAGCAGTGGAGGTGAGTTTGGTTAGGGGAGCAGCAATGACACTGTAATTACGGATAAACCGACGATAGAAATTGGCAAAACCAAGGAACTGTTGCAGGTGCTTACGAGAGGTGGGTTGGGGCCATTCTGTCACCGCCTTGATCTTGGCAGGATCCGCCCGGATGCTGCCCTCCTCGATGATGAAGCCGAGGAACGGGACTGAGGAGACGTGGAAGGAGCACTTCTCTGCCTTGACGAAGAGCTGGTTTTCAAGCAGACGCTGGAGAACCTCCCGGACATGGAGAATGTGCTCCTGAGGGGACTTAGAAAAAATCAAAATATCATCGATATAAACAAAAACAGTTTTCCCCAACAGGTCTCGCAGGACGTCATTCACCATGCCCTGGAAGACTGCCGGGGCGTTAGTAAGGCCGAAGGGGACCACCAGGTACTCGTAGTGGCCCAACGGGGTATTGAAGGCAGTCTTCCATTCATCCCCCTCCCGTATACGCACTAAGTGGTACGCATTACGGAGGTCGAGCTTGGTGAAAATGACGGCCTGCGAGAGGGGTTCAAAGGCAGTGTTAATAAGGGGAAGAGGATATTTGTTGCGGATGGTGATTTGATTAAGCCCCCGGTAGTCGATGCAGGGCCGTAGTGAGCCGTCCTTTTTCCCCACAAAAAAGAACCCAGCACCAACAGGAGAAGAGGAGGGACGGATGATGCCCGAGGCGAGGGACTCATGAATGTACTCCTCCATGGTGAGTTTCTCCGGCCCCGACAGACTGTAGAGACGACCAGACGGAAGCTTGGCTCCCGCCAGCAGGTCAATGCAACAATCGTAGGGTCGGTGAGGAGGTAGGGACAGAGCGCGTGATTTAGAAAAGGTAAGGCAGAGGTCGTGATATTGCTTGGGAACGTTGGACAGATCGGGTTCGGGTAGGTTGGTGCTGGGATTTTTGGACCCCGGAGGGGGGAGAGCGGAATGGAGACAGCTAGCCAGACAGTGACCACTCCACGCCAGGATACGACCGGCTTGCCAGTCGATGTGAGGGTTGTGAAGGCGGAGCCAGGTCTGACCCAAAACTATGGAGGATTGTTTAGAGTTGATGAGCAGAAGTTGAATACTCTCCCGATGATTGCCGGATAAAACGAGCTGTACGGGAACGGTGGAGTGGGTGACTAACCCCAGACTCCTACCGTCTAAGGCAAAGGCAGTAATGGGAGAGGGTAGTAGTTCCGTGGGGATGCCGGCCCTCCTGGCGAAGGTGATGTCCATAAAGTTAGCGTCGGCTCCAGAGTCGATAAGGGCCGACGAGACTTCGGACTTGTCCCTCCAAAGGAGAGTGGCCTTGAAGACAAGGCGATTCTGAGCTGCATGGCAAGGTATGATTGGGCTCGTCAGTACGCCCAGTTTTACTGGCGAGCCTATTCTTTTGGGCGAATGGGGCATGAGGCGATCTGGTGGCCAGGCTTGCCACAGTAAAAACAGGATCTAGATCGCAGGCGACGTTGGCGCTCCTCGGCGTTGACCGCAACTCTGCCCAGTTGCATGGGCTCTTCCTCAGAGACCCCAGACGCCGCTCTGGATCCAGAAGCAGAAGGGTGTGAGCGTATGTGTTGCTGATGACCGGAGTTCCCCCCTCGCTCACGGGCCCGGATACGGAGACGGTTGTCAATAGCTATGGCCAGGCTAATAAGGCAATTGAGTGAGGTGGATTCTTCACGGGTGGCAAGTTGGTCCTTTAGCTCTTCGCTAAGCGCCTGGCGAAAGGCCCCCTGAAGGGCGGTGTCATTCCATCCGGACTCCGCTGCGAGGGTACGGAATTGGATTGCCATTTCAGCGACGCTACGACTTCCTTGACGGACCTGAAGTAGGCGTTGAGTTGCGTCTCGCCCACAGGTAGGGTGATCGAAAACACGCCGCATCTCGGCGGTGAAGGCAGCGAAGTTGTTGCAGAGCGCGACTTGGCTGTCCCAAATGGATGTAGCCCACTCCAGGGCACCTCCTCCCAAGCTGCTCATTATAAAGGCGATCTTACATGGGTCGGAGGCGAAGGAGGAGGGCTGCATCCGGAATACAATGTCACATTTCATCAAGAATTCGCGACACTTTCCCAATCCCCCGCGGTATAATTCTGGATGTTGAACGCGGGGCTCTCGGAGTGAAGTGGAAACAGAAGGATCCACCGGCGGATCCGGCGCGGGCGGTGTAGGGCCCATAGGAATACGCGGAAGCGGCTGGTGAAGAGCTAGCTGCGCCACTTGCTCCGTGATGCCCCTCAGCACCTCCAACACGTCATCCAAACGACGGCCCTGTTGGTCGCTGACCGCAGTTTGGCAGGAGAAGGCGTGACGAATCTGCTCCAGGTCGGCTGGGTCCATGATTTTTGGCCAGTTCATTCTGTTACGAACCAGATACGAGACGAACCCAAGTGCAACGACCAGGAGACAGATTCACAGAAAGGGGGTTTATTAAATTAAGTGTTGGGGTAGTCCCAACACTGTACAGGAATGGCAAACACACAGTATTACACAGGGTATGCTAGGAAGCCCGGAACGGGCTGCTCCAAGCCGGAGCTGGGTTGGCAGGTCTGGAACGTTTCGTTCCAAGCCGGAACTGGACTGGACTGGAACTGGACCGGGAGGTCCACACTGGAATCAGGGTCTGGAACGGAATGTTCCAAACCGGAACTGGACTGGACTGGAACTGGACCGGGAGGTCCACACTGGAATCAGGGTCTGGAACGGATTTGCTCCAAACCGGAACTGGACTGGACTGGAACTGGACCGGGAGGTCCACACTGGAATCGGGGTCTGGAACGGAATGTTCCAAACCGGAACTGGACTGGACTGGAACTGGACCGGGAGGTCCACACTGGAATCAGGGTCTGGAACGGATTTGTTCCAAACCGGAACTGGACTGGACTGGAACTGGACCGGGAGGTCCACACAGGGATCTGAGTCAGGAACGGATTGTTCCAAACCGGAACTGGACTGGACAGGTAGGTGCACGACTCACACCTGGACTGGACTGGAACTAGCTGGGGAGCGACTCACTACGGCAGGACAGGAACTGGACCGGAATGACTGCACCGGTACAGAACAAAACAAAACAGGGGGGATTAGTGCAAGGGAAGGCACGGAAATGACCGGGAGGTTCTCACGGAGGTGCAGGGCTTGACAGGTAGGTGGTTGGTGAAGCACGGCAGGGCTGGGTAGTGTGGCGTAGCTGCGGTAGGTCCGGATGGAGCTGACTGGTCTCCAGAGCTCCCGGAACCGTAACCGAAGAACTAGGTGGCTTCTTCGGCCGGACAGGAACAACTGGAGGGTAGCCAGGTATAACGCCAACCCGGAGCCTACACGAGCTGGAGGTGGAGGTACCGCAACACACACAACGAATACGGGGGAAACGAACACTGCCACGGGAGAATGGGAGCTGGGTTAGATGGAGGAGAAGGGAAACAGGTTAGCTGCATGCACAACAGGAATTGACGAGGAGGTAAACTACCAGTCTGTAGTTAGGAGCGGAACCAAAGCTGTAAGGGGATTATATCCCACAACCAAGCGAGTAGTTCGTAGTATACGACCAGGGAAACAACGAGCATTAACACCGCGTGACGATAGTTAACGAACTGGCGCCGACTGGCAGCCAGCCGAAGGAATATATAGTGAGGTTAATGAAAGAACTAAATAAGGAACAGGTGTGGAAATTAAACGGGAGTGATTACGAAACACCAGGTGAGGAAATGCATGCAATGAGGGGGGACGGAGTGAAAAGGCGGAAGTAAGACAAGACAACCAGACGAACAAGACAGGGAAGGAAACGCCTAGTCCGCAGCAGCGGGGAAAACACGGACAAAAGGATCCAACATGACACGGAGGGAAAACAGGAAAATACGGAAAACGAACAGGAAGGGAGCGGAACATTACATAAAGATGGCAAACCTTGATCGATTTCCAGGTCAGGCGAGGACCGAGGAGAAGAGGACGGATAAAATAAGCGGTTGGAATCCACCCCAGGTGTGCGTCCTGCAGTGTGGAAGCAGAGGTTGTTGCGCTGTAAAAAAGGTTAAGCAGCTTGCTCAATAACAGTGTCACTGCTGGGAATCAAACCCGCAACCTCTCAGTTGCAAGCCCACGTGCCTAACCACCATATTACACAGCTGCCCTGCTGTGCAAGTGACTACACTGTATGGCCAAAGGTATCCAGACCCCCTTTGGTCCGGGGCTGTTTTCCGTGGTTCTGGCTAGGCCCCTAGGCTCCAGTGAAGGCAAATCTTAACGCTGCAGCATGCGATGACATTCTAGATTAATCTGTGCTTCTAACTTTGTGGCAACAGTTTGGGGGAAGGCCCCTTCCTGTTTCAGAATGACAATGCCCCTGTGCACAAAGTGAGGTCCTTATAGAAATGCTTTGTGGAGTTTGGTGTGGGAGAACTTGACTGGCCTGCACAGAGCCTTGACCTCAACCCCATCAAATACCTTCGGGATAAATTGGAAAGCGGACTGCGAGCCAGGCCTGATCGCCCAACATCAGTGCTCGACCTACTAATGCTCTTCTTGCTCCTTCCCAGGAGAGTGGATGCTGTTATAGCAGCAAAGGGGTGGGGGGGTGGGGCGGTGGGGGGGGGGGGGGGACCAACCCCATGATTTTGAACGAGATGAAGAGGATGAAGAGGTGTCCAGTCCATATACTTTTGGTCATGTTGCGTATATGAATGCAATCCATTATTATACACCTGGGCTACAGTACCACCTGGTAGCTAAAACACAAATACAGGTGATACATATTGTTTACTAACTGTAACCAAAATTGATTGAAATGTACCTTAGCTTCATTTTAAAGAGGATTTCTACGTTAGTGCCTTGAGTCTATTATTTTTGTTTGACTTGGAGACAGGATGTGGTTTTTTTTTTTTATATAGGAAGGGAAGTACTTGTAAACGCACTACTGACTTCTGGTTAAGCCTCAGTGAACAAATGCTGTGAACCGCTCAGATATGCTATGGCATAGCAGAGGCGTCATTTCAGAAAAAACTAGGGGGTGGCAAAACAGATTTTTAAAAAAAAGTCAATAATCCCTAACCCATAATGCGATCATCACTGGCATAGCTAGCCTATATGACACGTCGGCCCCGGTGCAAATTTTATTCACGGCTCTGACACACACACACACACACACACACACACACACACACACACACACACACACACACACACACACACACACACACACACACACACACACTTCATATAGGCTACAGAAACAGACGCACCAAATGCAATACATCGGCGAAATCCACAGAGTAAGCACATGAACGGGGCTGCTTCAATACAATAAAAATTGGCTTTTAAAAAGTCAAATATTAGTAGAAGGAGGCGCTACTTCTACTCTCCAAGTGTTCTCTAAATTAGAGCTGCACATTCTTCCAGCATGTGAACGTGAATCCCTTATCAATGAAAATTCGAGTCCGGTTCTTCTCCCCTGCCACGGTCGTATCACCAGCAGCAAGGCAAGCAATACACAGAGCCTGATGACATGCAATACTCAATCCATTCGTGAATCTTATACGCTTATGCCGAAAAACGTCTTTCATTCGTGGATGGAAAGAAAGACAATTGAGGCTGGACAGGGCGGGTAATTTTTTGTCTTGCTAATGTTTAACACGCTGCTTACCCCACTTGCTGTTGCTAGTGGTAGCTTCAGTAGTTAATGATGCTGAATTTGACTCGTCATGTGTATGTTATTTAGTTGTTTTTTTTAAATTTAAAATCCTTGTATTTTTAGCTGTTTGTTTGTTCGTTTCATTTTTTCATTCAATTATCCAGGCTAACTATTAAGTTAACTTACTTACGCTGCCTCTTTGAATCCTAGCTAGCTGCACCTCATCACTTGACGGCCTCCTTAACGTATTCACGTGCTTGCTCTCGTTCAGAATCACTCGTGTCGGATCGAGAGTGAAGATGGCTGCATCAAATAATCCCATTGTTGCCTGAAACTGATCTGCGATATAAACATTTTTATGTAATTTAATCTCATTTTAGATCAGCGTTCGTAGATATAGTGGGCGTTTATTATGAGGGGACACAGAGGAATAAAATATGTGTCAAAACAACTTTTTAATAGGCCTAGGATTCTCACCAACTCAACCAAGAAGTTCCTCAGCCACCCCCAAACGAGGCCTCTGTGGCAGAGGAACTTGAGAAAGCTGTGCTTGGCGCTCAATACTGTATCCCGTGCTCTTTAGGTTCCGAGGGTTCCGCGATTATTCTCCCCCATGTAACATTCCGCTCCCATCCTATTGTTTCTCCGTGTTTTCCTTCTCCCCCTGTTTCGTGTTTGTCTCTCCATTGTCCGTGTTTCCCCCGTGCTGCAGGTTGGGCGTGTTTTCCCGTTCGTGTCACTCTGTTTCACCACTCCTCTCTCAGCCTATCCCAGTCCCCCGTCTCGCATGCATTCCTCACTCTCCGCTCTGTTCAATCACGCTCGCATACATTCGCATGCATTTCCTAATTGATTCCAATTAATACCTGCATTTAATCACCCGGTGTTTTCTGTCCTGGGCCAGTTCGTTAACGCTTGTAATCTGAAACCTCTGGTCCTGTCTGGTTCTTGTCTAGTCACCTAGTCCTACAGTTTAGTTCAGTTTTGGTGTTTATTCACTCTGCTAAACTGTTAAGTCCTAGTCTGTTCAGTCTGAAACGGCATTACCCGCTGTTCATTATCCTGTCTCGCTAATAACCTTTGTCTGCTTTAAGTCTGCCAATCTGCAGTTGTCTGAGAATCCCTGCCTGTGTTGCGGTTTCCCTGCCTACCACCTGACGTTTGTGCATGCAGCTTGGGGCTTCTGCTATTCTACCCTGCGGCTGTCCCCGCTCACAGCCAATGCTGCGGTGCTGCTGATGTGCTGTTGCTCCTGCCCTGCTGCCGCCCTTCTGTTGCCGTGCTGTTACTGCCGCTGCCCTGTTGCCACGCCTGCGTCCCGCCTGGGTCCGCTGCACCATCCTGCTCTACCGCTCCCGCTCATCCCCTGCTCCAAACAACCCGGTTACCTGTCGCCATCATCACCCCTGGCTTTCCCTGCTCCCACACATTCATACTGGACTGTCTGTATTTAATTGTTCAAAGCTTAATTTATTGGATGCTTAGCGTTCCCACTCTGTCCTGTCCAAGTCCGTCCTATCCGTCAAGTCCAGTTCCGGCTTGGAGCAATACTGTGGTACCGGTCGAGTCCAGTTCCGGCTGTCTTTGCCTTTCTCCCCATGCTCAGGACTGCCCTGAGCTTAAATAAATATTGAGTTTTTGTACTTCTGTCTCCTTGTCGTGCATTTGGGTTCAGTCTTATTCTGGGGTCGTAACACCCCACCTCCTAACTCTACCCCTACCCCCTCCTGCACCTGCAATGTTCCTTCCTCTGCCTGGGACTGCTCAGTCTTGAGTGCTATAGAGACACTCTTGGCCGTCGGTGCTCGCTGCATATTGCATGTGCTCACTGACTGAGTGTACCCCCCCCCCCCCCGACATCAGGAAGTCATGACATGCAAAGGATATACAATCAAATATTAACTTTATTAAAGTTTGTTAATTTGTCCAATTACTTTTGGTCCCCTAAAATGGGACTATGTATAAAAATGGTTACAATTGCTACACCGTCCACCCATATGGATGTAAAAACCCTCAAATTAAAGCTGAAAGTCTGCACTTTAACCTCATAGTCCAATGTGCTGGCTGGAGTACAGAGTCAAAACAACAAAAATGGTGTCACTGTCCAAATACTTATGGACCTGACTGTCTATGCAGCTGACCAGTAGGCTAGTTGCCACTCTGGGTCTGATTTAATTCCAGTGGTGCAATTTGATTCGAGGCACACTGAACTGAGGATGCTGATGCTCTAGCACAGGAGTAGGCAACCCTGGTCCTGCTTCTTTTTTTTTTGTTCCATCTGAACTTAATCACAAGAGTTTGATGGATGATTAAAAGTCTGAGCCTGAATATTATGAAAGGTGAAATACAGAGTAAAATGCTGAGTGTCTCCACTCCAGCATGTGGTCACCTGCATTCATTAAACCTGATTAATTGAAATGAATGCAAAACCTGATTAATTGAAATGAATGCAGTTATTAAGGTAGGTTTGGATGGTAGTGCGGCGGCATAGCTAACCTATTGTTCATTTTGTGATAAAAGCGCCAAATTTGGTACACATATAGCTTAATTAGAAGAAATCTGGATATTGGGCCACTGCAGATTGGCTTTCTGACGACCATGGCAGCCATTTTCCAAAATGGCCACCAGCGGTTACTGGCATAGAACACTTTGGCCACCCCCAAGCTGCTGTTCCATGTTTTCAGCACCACAGGTATTATTTACATATAATTTCAGGTGAAAAATATGTTTTATTACAATGTAAGGCAATAATAAATTAAAGCAAATGCAACAAAATGATGTGATTGTCTCTACATGATATAGTGATAACTGGATTAAACTGTAGCAGTAGCAAGTACAGTTACCTATTAGCAAAGGCCATGTAACAATGTTCAATGCATGTACTGAAGCCATTTACTATGTCACTTATGCTATTTGAAAAGACCAGAGTAATTGCTTGATCATGTTAATTGTTCATCATCATGGCAAGACAACTTGTCATGGACCAGGGCATGGCACTTTCATGTTCAAGCAAATAAGAGATGTTAGAGTCAGCTGGCACATTCTCCCTCACAGAAGCAGAGGCCCGTGCACTGAAGTGCAGCCTTCTTGCATCTGCAGCGCTTTCTGCAACCACTCTTGCAGCCACAAGAGATCAGCTCGTGGCAGGATTTTGATCCTTGTGGCAACGTCGTCCAGTGGGGCTCATACATTCCTTCTGTCTTCACCCACCCCCGGTCAGTTGGTGATGGCAGCACAGAGTCTGGTAGCAGTGTCTTCCCCTAGATGTGACCACCCTGGTAGACTGCTCTCTTGACGTGCTCCACCAGAGCAGCTCAGGTACGTGGGATTTGCTGCGCCGAGTCTTTCTGTGGAAAGAGCTTCCTTCTTGCATGGTCCACCTTGGTGCAGATGCTGGTTCTATCAAAAAGAAGTATGACAAACCTCAATAGTGTTCATTACATCATCTGGAATCTCCCTTGGTCCATTTGCCAGCATCAGTAGTGCAATTGTCAGTTCCGGCAGTGACTTCCATGTTGACCATGCTGTCTTCTTTCCATGTCCAGCAAAGCATGGAATATTGGAAGGGCACATGACATCTCTGGTCCGAGGCAAGCAGCTATTTGGTGGGCTGCCAGGTAGCGAAAGCTCTTGCCAGTTCCGAATGCTAGCCACAGTTCACATCCAGCTGGTAGCTGACTTGCGGCAAACACAATCAAGACCACTACATCAGTGTCAACAATGCGAATGAGCATCTGGTGGTGGCCATGCTGTGCAGCGTGTGATGCGTGCAGTAGCATACGACTATCGGCTTCTTCACGGCTGCATGGGGCCAGGGTGTGGAGATCTTGCAGTAGCTGTGTGCTGAGCACCCCCTTCCCATCAGTGAGGACAGCTTCCTTGTCTCCCTCACAGAACGCCTGAAGGAGGACATTGGACAGGAAACTGAATAGTTCTGTCTTGTTACTGTCAACCCACAGAAAGTTCTGCCAGTTTCCTGGTATGGCAGCCTTCCCAACCACACGTCTCCTTACACTATTTCCACGCTTGGCTCTTGCTGTCCCTTTCAGGGAGTAATCCTTGTAAGTGTCCCAGATGAGGTCCACACGTGACACACTGCGCAGCTGAGAAGAGATGTATGGGATGAATACCTGCTGGGCATATTCATCAAATTTCTTGGCACCTTCTGGCTTCATCATCTGAATGATAGCAGCTCCATCAAGAATTACACAGGTAGCATCAGGGGTCTTAGTCTGTGCTGGAGACAGGTCCTCCAGGCATGTCAGAAGGTCGCTCCTGGTCCCAAGTCGTAATCATCCTCCATCGGAGAGCGCTGGTGGCCATGCTTGGTTCTCATGCCGAAAGAAGTCTTCCAGGTTTCCATCTCTCGTTTGACAGCTAATGTAGAGTCGTGAGAACAGCTCGACATCACTTTTCATAGATTTTAGCTGCTGCTTCTCCTTACTTGCCATCTTTGTCATTGAGCTAACAAACAGTTTCAACCGGTTGCGGTGGATTGTGTGATCAATGGGCTTTGTTCTCTTCACAAGACATTCCTCTGCTGCCGATGGGTCCGCAATCTATTTGCTGTTAAGGACAAGCAGGTTTTTGCTCTCCTCTTTGAACGGGTTGCACAGTTCTTCCATTACATTGACGAGTGAGCGGACATCTTTCCTAAATGCTTTCTGCACACTTGCTGTCTGGTCATGGTGGAGCACTACATCTCGCCCTTCCCATGAGCTGGTGTGCATCTTCAAAGTCCTCAATCAATGTTGCAACCTCAGGGCCAGCTACCATCCACCGCCGGAGGCCACTAGGGTTGTCTGTCAGACCTACAGCCCCTCCATCACTCTTGATGCAAGCTGCTTGTGATTATTCTGCTCGTGTGCTTGATCGATAGGGATCGCCGAGAACACCCGGTTGGTTTTCTGAAGGGTGAAATTGCCAACATTAAATTCTCTGGCAACATCTGGATGTCTTGCTGGTTGCTCAGTCATGTCACGGAGATGAACTGGGATCCAGTGGGCATAGTTGGTATGATCCAGAGCAAAGAACCAGGGGACGAGTTCTGTCAGGGCATGGAGGTACATGCTGAAGGAGGACTGCCGCAGGAATCGCACATAGACCAGTAAACACAGCTCCAACACCATGACTGTTGCCTAGTACTGGAATTTAGGGCAGCTCTCTTCCCTCTTGGAGCACTATTCGTCAAACCTAAAAGGCTCATCTTCTGCATCTGTGTCACGGATATTGTTTGGCTAATTTAATGTGATACTAGGATCTGGATTATGTCCGTTATTGCATGTGGGTCCAATGGGGTAAAAAAGTTTGACCAACCGCTGGCGGCCATTTAGAAAAATGGCCACCACGGCCGTCAGGGTGGGAGTTTGTCATGGCCCAATATCCAGTTTTGTTCCCTATATATCTATCAAAACGTCTGCCAAATTTGGTGCTTTTATCACAAATTGAACAATTATTATGATATCTTGAGCAATGCCGCCCCACTATGGAGCAAATACCAAGACTCCAGGACCAAGGTTACCTACCCCGTTTTAGCATATACAGTATATATTTATTTTTTAAAGGTATGATGTTAGGGAACTGGGCTTGTAAATAAAAAAATGTGGGTTCTTGATAAAGTAATTTATTTATGTATTTTTTTGTGAAATTAGGCAACTATCCGAAACTATCGGTCAGCATGGACCTCAGAAATCTGAGACGTGAGTGACGTGTCAACCAACGCGTCTTCCCACACACACACACACACACACACACACACCCACATCCGCCCTCCTCTTTCATGGCTACGAGGAAATGGGGTGGATTGTGTTACAGTTTTAAAAGATAAAGTAATAAAACAACTAAACTTATATGACTGTATTCCAGGAGAACGAATGAACTTTCCAATAGTTCATATTAACGCTGGATATTACTTTTTTTTCAAGGTAAGTTAAGTCAATTCAAGATATGTATCGGCGTCGTCGGATAAGTTACTGAGTGGGTGGAACCGAAAGTAACGTTACTTTAGCTAGGCTTTACGAAAATACCTGATAAGCAAACTAATGTTTTGAGGTTACAGTTGAGGTTTGTCTCGGGTGGAAAAAATAGCTAAGATGCTTTTTATCCTGGGAAGATCTCTATTTGTCGCTGATAACTCGCGCTTATTTAGTTTTTTTTTTAGAAGTTGGATAAAATGGTGGGTGTATTACGAAATAGCTGCTTTCGGTCGACGAGGAAATGAGAAGTTAAATAATTTTGGTTCAAGAACTAATTGAATCAACTCTATTTAATAACTGTTTGATTATAAACCTAATCATTTGTTGGTATCAGTTTGTATTTACGGTTTTTCTTTTTTCTCTAGTTTCCTATGGCGTGAGTGACAATTAAAGGATGGACATAGCACAAGAAAAATGGAAGAAAAAATCGTGTTTGATTCTGTTTCTTTCGGTGAGCAAGTCTTGCACCCTCTGTAAGACTGACCCTTCTGTGTGTTGTGGTTAGTTACCTCCCAGAGATGGTCTTTGTTTAGCATGCTGGGATTGCAGTAATATACAGTAGGCTACAGAAATTAATTATTAATCATTATTACATCAGTGTTTATAACTAGGGCCTTGACAGAATATTGAGCTCCACCACCTGGGTTATCAACCTGAATGTCACTTTCCAGGTGCCCCTGTAGGCACCCCCATTTCTGAAATCATTTGGCGATCGTTACATACATTTGGCTAACTATAGGCTGCAATTAGGGGGTAATTATGAGGTGCTCATCAGTAAAGTCATGCTGTTATGGGTCAGTATGTAGGAACTGAAACATCAACACACATACAATTCAATACCAATGACATAATCGTTTTTAAACATACTGCAACTTTGAATTGACCCAACATGTTGCAGCTTGCAGCTGATTACAATATACCAGCAGTCTGAGACGGGCGCCGGCATAGATGAAACAGATGTCCAAAAGCATGAGAGCTGTGAGAAGTGGCATGATTTACAGTGCTCTCCATCATGTTTGGGACAAAGACATATTTTTTCTTGATTTGGGTCTGTACTCCACAATTTTAGATTTGGAATCAAACAATTCACACATGGTTAAAGTTCAGATTCTCAGCTTTCATTTAAAGGTATTTTATGTTTTGGTTTTTTTCACCAGGTAGAAATTACGTTTTATACAAAGCCCCCCATTTCAGTGTACCATAATGTTTGGGACAAATGGCTTCACAGGTGTTTATGAATAGTAATTTGTGTTCAATTGCTTAGTGCAGGTTTTCAGTATCTAGTCTTGATTCTAGGCTTTTGATTGCCTTTGGAGTATGTTATTGGCATTTGTCAACATGAGGACCTACCATAATGTATTAAAAAAAATACCCTTTAATAAAAGCTGAGAATATGCACTTTAACCACATTTGTTTCTACATGGTGAAACCAAAATGTATAAAACAAATACCCGTTAATAAAAGCTGAGAATCTGCACGTTAACCACATTTGAATTGTTTGATGATAAATCTAAAATTGTTGTTCAGTACTGAGCCAAATGGGTCATTCTGGGAGAAAATGGATGTTTTTTAACCTTGACCTCCCAGATCTTTCTGATATTTGCCACCCATAGTGTAACCTTGGACCACCTCAAAACTACTTTTTAAAATGTTGCTCAGTTTTTCATGTTTTTCTATACAATCCGATATATACACATGCCAATGTACACAGTGGGATCTCTTCTATATATTAAATTTTTTTAATTAAAGATTGTATTTTGTTACACCAAGTGAAGCCGCTCAACCCCATAAAATAAATAGAAATAAAAAGGAAAAGAAGAGTTAAAAAATAAAAAAACTCCTGCAAAAATAGGAGAAATAGCAAAGAAAAGAAAAAAAAAAACGTAAATGGAAATCAACCCCTTTTATTCAGATCTGTCTGGGTGTGTGCACTGCCACGGCTGGAGTGCGAGGTCAAGTAGCCAGTCATAGCAAACGGTCAGTTCCCTGCCAAGAAGATGAGTACCAGCCACGCGGGAAAGACTACTGCTGTAACAAGTGTCCACCAGGTACGTCATCTCAAATATCTCTGTGAATACACAGTATCTGTATGTGTACAAATGTGTCCTATATTTACTATGACTGTTAGCTGCATTTGTGAATCGTTACCGTTGTTCATTTGTTGATTAGGGCTTTTATCTTTATCTCTGTCCAATTATTACTTCCTGTGTTACCGTGAGTTTCCGTCTTTCAGTGTGTTTGTGCCGCTCTTCTTCAGGGTTTAGGCTGCTGGCACAGTGTGGTGGACCAGGTCTGTGTCCGAATCAGAGCTCTATCTACTGCGCCCTGTCTCCTGCGAAGAGTGCACTGGCAGAAGTGCGCTGTTTAATGTGCACTGTTTGGCAGGACACAAAAAATATCCACTATACTATTTCCAAACCGTACTATGGAAGTGTCGTAAGCAGGTCATAAGACGTTCCACCAGTGTTGCCATGTCCGCGGTTTTACAGCTAAATTGGGATACTTTCAAAGTGCAGTCACGGGTAAAAATGAAAAGTTGCAAAGCACGCACTTATTTTAAAAAGTGAAAACATGATTTCTATTTAAAATATGTTGGTTTCGGTTAAAAATAGCCTATAAATTGGGCTAGTTTTGAGTCGCCATTTGGCTGGAAAGTCTTACAAGATCTGGCAACCCTGCGCCCCACTCTTGCGCTGCCATGTCACGTGTTGTTTTTGTTGTATTGGAAGGAATACGTCAGCGAAGCTGCATCTCATTTTTAAAAAATGAAGCTTCACGTCATATTCATGTGACCAAAATGTTCGCGTACTTTTTGAAAAGTGTGCTCCCGAATGTACTCAGCGAAACCCCGGAAGTAAGTGTGTCATCCGGGTGTTTGAAGTATACTGCAATTTGAAAAGAAATTTGCGTACTCTACGACTTTCTCGCCCTATCTACTCACCAAGGCTACTCAACAGTGTGGAAGAGTGCTGATTCGGACACGGCTCAGGTCTTTATCTCTGTCCAATTATTACTTCCTGTGTTACCGTGAGTTTCTGTCCTTCAGTGTGTTTGTGCCGCTCTTCTTCAGGGTTTAGGCTGCTGGCACACTGTGGTGGACCAGATCGGAGAAGCAACTGCTCCCGCTGCCCAGATGGGCAGTTCCAGGAAAAGACCAACTTCTTTAGAAATTGCTTTCCCTGTAGAAGATGCGACCCCGGTAAATACATACAAATAAGACTCTGTGTGTGTGTGTGTGTGTGTGTGTGTGTGTGTGTGTGTGTGTGTGTGTGTGTGTGTGTGTGTGTGTGTGTGTGTGTGTGTGTGTGTGTGTGTGTGTGTGTGTGTGTGTGTGTGTGTGTGTGTGTGTGTGTGTGTGTGTGTGTGTGTGTGCGCGCGCCTGTGTGAGTCAAAACTATGTAAATTTGCATTTTAATTCTAATAATAACCTTTATTATGAATCAATATGCATCATTAGCATTGCAATTGTTAACATGACTATAATTTGTTGATAATAATATATGATGGTAAAATTTTGAAGAGATTTTTTCCCCCTGTTTTTCTTAGCAAGACAAAAAAATGAGTTGTCTTCTTGCACAAACAAAAAGGATGCAGTATGTAACTGTACAGATGGCTACGAGGAATCGAAGATCGACAGCCGTAAAACAGACTGCATAAAAAGTGACGTGTGGAAAGAGAGTACGACACCTGTTTTGGACCCGGAAGAGGACAAAAGTGAGTGTGTGTAAGGGGGAGGGCAGAGGGTGAAAGTGAGTGTGTGTAAGGGGGAGGGCAGAGGGTGAAAGTGAGTGTGTAAGGGGGAGGGCAGAGGGTGAAAGTGAGTGTGTGTAAGGGGGAGGGCAGAGGGTGGCAGTGAGTGTGCGTAAGGGGGAGGGCAGAGGGTGAAAGTGAGTGTGTGTAAGGGGGAGGGCAGAGCGTGAAAGTGAGTGTGTGTAAGGGGCAGGGCAGAGGGTGAAAGGGAGTGTGTGTAAGAGGGAGGGCAGAGGGTGGCACTGAGTGTGTAAGGGGGAGGGCAGAGGGTGAAAGTGAGTGTGTGTAAGGGGGAGGGCAGAGGGTGAAAGTGAGTGTGTGTAAGGGGGAGGGTAGAGGGTGGCAGTGAGTGTGTAAGGGGGAGGGAAGAGGACAAAAGTGAGTGTGTCTAAGGGGGAGGGCAGAGGGTGACAGTGAGTGTGTAAGGGGGAGGGCAGAGGGTGAAAGTGAGTGTGTGTAAGGGGGAGGGCAGAGGGTAGCAGTGAGTGTGTGTAAGGGGGAGGGAAGAGGACAAAAGTGAGTGTGTGTAAGGGGGAGGGCAGAGGGTGACAGTGAGTGTGTAAGGGGGAGGGCAGAGGGTGAAAGTGAGTGTTTGTAAGGGGGAGGGTAGCAGTGAGTGTGTGTAAGGGGGAGGGCAGAGGGTGAAAGTGAGTGTGTAAGGGGGAGGGCAGAGGGTGAAAGTGAGTGTGTGTAAGGGGGGGGCAGAGGGTGGCAGTGAGTGTGTAAGGGGGAGGACAGAGGGTGGCAGTGAGTGTGTAAGGGGGAGGGCAGAGGGTGAAAGTGAGTGTGTAAGGGGGAGGGCAGAGGGTGAAAGTGAGTGTGTGTAAGGGGGAGGGCAGAGGGTGGCAGTGAGTGTGTAAGGGGGAGGGAAGAGGACAAAAGTGAGTGTGTGTAAGGGGCAGGGCAGAGGGTGACAGTGAGTGTGTGTAAGCGGGAGGGCAGAGGGTAGCAGTGAGTGTGTGTAAGGGGGAGGGCAGAGGGTGAAAGTGAGTGTGTAAGGGGGAGGGCAGAGGGTGAAAGTGAGTGTGTAAGGGGGAAGGCAGAGGGTGGCAGTGAGTGTGTAAGGGGGAGGGAAGAGGACAAAAGTGAGTGTGTGTAAGGGGGAGGGCAGAGGGTGAAAGTGAGTTTGCGTAAGGGGGAGGGCAGAGGGTGGCAGTGAGTGTGTAAGGGGGAGGGAAGAGGACAAAAGTGAGTGTGTGTAAGGGGGAGGGCAGAGGGTGAAAGTGAGTGTGTAAGGGGCGGGGCAGAGGGTGAAAGTGAGTGTGTAAGGGGGAGGGCAGAGGGTGAAAGTGAGTGTGTAAGGGGGAAGGCAGAGGGTGGCAGTGAGTGTGTAAGGGGGAGGGAAGAGGACAAAAGTGAGTGTGTGTAAGGGGGAGGGCAGAGGGTGAAAGTGAGTGTGCGTAAGGGGGAGGGCAGAGGGTGGCAGTGAGTGTGTAAGGGGGAGGGAAGAGGACAAAAGTGAGTGTGTGTAAGGGGGAGGGCAGAGGGTGAAAGTGAGTGTGCGTAAGGGGGAGGGCAGAGGGTGGCAGTGAGTGTGTAAGGGGGAGGGAAGAGGACAAAAGTGAGTGTGTGTAAGGGGGAAGGCAGAGGGTGAAAGTGAGTGTGTGTAAGGGGGAGGGCAGAGGGTGAAAGTGAGTGTGTAAGGGGCAGGGCAGAGGGTGAAAGTGAGTGTGTGTAAGGGGGAGGGCAGAGGGTGAAAGTGGGTGTGTGTAAGGGGGAGGGCAGAGGGTGAAAGTGAGTGTGTGTAAGGGGGAGGGTAGAGGGTGAAAGTGAGTGTGTGTAAGGGGCAGGGCAGAGGGTGAAAGTGAGTGTGTGTAAGGGGGAGGGCAGAGGGTGAAAGTGGGTGTGTGTAAGGGGGAGGGCAGAGGGTGAAAGTGAGTGTGTGTAAGGGGGAGGGCAGAGGGTGAAAGTGAGTGTGTGTAAGGGGGAGGGCAGAGGGTGAAAGTGAGTGTGTGTAAGTGGGAGGGCAGAGGGTGAAAGTGAGTGTGCGTAAGGGGGAGGGCAGAGGGTGGCAGTGAGTGTGTAAGGGGGAGGGAAGAGGACAAAAGTGAGTGTGTAAGGGGCAGGGCAGAGGGTGAAAGTGAGTGTGTGTAAGGGGGAGGGCAGAGGGTGAAAGTGAGTGTGTGTAAGGGGGAGGGCAGAGGGTGGCAGTGAGTGTGTAAGGGGGAGGGCAGAGGGTGAAAGTGAGTGTGTGTAAGGGGGAGGGCAGAGGGTGAAAGTGAGTGTGCGTAAGGGGGAGGGCAGAGGGTGGCAGTGAGTGTGTAAGGGGGAGGGAAGAGGACAAAAGTGAGTGTGTAAGGGGCAGGGCAGAGGGTGAAAGTGAGTGTGTGTAAGGGGGAGGGCAGAGGGTGAAAGTGAGTGTGTGTAAGGGGGAGGGCAGAGGGTGGCAGTGAGTGTGTAAGGGGGAGGGCAGAGGGTGAAAGTGAGTGTGTGTAAGGGGGAGGGCAGAGGGTGAAAGTGAGTGTGTGTAAGGGGGAGGGCAGAGCGTGAAAGTGAGTGTGTGTAAGGGGGAGGGCAGAGGGTGGCAGTGAGTGTGTGTAAGGGGGAGGGTAGAGGTGGAGTGAGCGAAACAGTTGGGGGTGGAAAGCAGCAGTTGGGAACCAGACCGTGTGTGTGTGCGAAGAGGTGGCATGGGGTTGGAGGTGACCATGTATTTTTGTATTGCGTCAGGTGTGATTTCTTCGCCGATGTGTTGCGAGTAGGCGCCTCTGTCAAAGGTTTAGTCTCAGTCAGTTTAGCTGTATATACTGGGGGCTAATGAAGTTATGGAAGGCCTTTGTTGAACACTAGTTACTTTCTCGCCTTTGACCTCTGGTAGTGCTGTACTTGCTGTGGTCAATGCTCTCACAGGACTGGATCTGCACTGCTCAGTGCTAGGAGTCCACTGATCATAAACCCTCTGTCTCTGTTCCTCCCCAGGCTATCATTGGTCCTTACCTGCATTCTTGGCTTTAATAGCAGTAGCCTCAGTAGCCTTTGTGGTATTGGCTGGGGTCAGGGTTCGTGGGACCCTCAAGAGATGCCAGAGCAGGGGCGCAAAGCCGTCTCCTCCCCCTGCTGAGAGTCTAACTGAAGTAAGTGCCACTGCTGCTACTGCTCCCTGTCAGTACAGCCAAGACGCCAGGGGAGTGGGCTTGTAACCCAGCGGTTTAGGTTTTAGGTTTGATTCCTGGGTAGGACACTTGGCATTGCAGAAAGGTGCTTAGCCTGAAGCGCTCCAGTGTGTGTCCAGTTGTGCAAATTGATGCTAGCGTCTGATAAGTGGGGAAAGCGTTAAAATGTGTATGTAACATGGATAACCCGGCCGAAAGATGAAACTTTATGTGAGGAATAGGTGATTATTTTTATTATTAGGAGTCTAAATGTTCTGTTTGTCGCACGTAGGCATTTCTCATCAGTCCCATTTCCAAAATGGATTCCTGCATCCAAGAAAGCGATCCTGTTTCCAGCGTGTTGGCTGGAGACGGGATACCCGATCAACAAGCTCGGCTGCCAGATTGCATCCCCCGAGAATTCAAGCGTAAGTGTGTGTGTGTGCGTGTGTGCATTCATGTGAGTGTATTGGTGTCCCATTCAGTTGGTATATATGTGTGTATTTTTGGCTGACATATATTCACCGTATTTTACTAAAACGCAAGGAAGCGCTTGCACGTTTACTCCGAGCCCAGCAGAATTTTGGGAAGCGCACGTGTTTTTTCCTTTTCTATATAATCACCATATTTTGATTTTAATCTCAAACAAATTTTTTGCACCTGTACGCGTAGTAGTAGATGCAAATGCAAATTGGAATGCGCCAGTTATTTTTGTAATGTTATTTAATAAAAAAAACAGTCCCGTACAGACAGCTGAAATTATTTTTTTTTAAAGTCCTCCTCCTCTCTCCCCCTCTTTCTGTCTCCAGTTTCTCCATTCATCTACTTGGTGCTGGAGCACGTTCCTGCAAGCCGCTTCAAGGAGCTGGTGCGGCGGCTGAGTGTTTCGGAAAGGGACATTGAGAGGGCGGAGAGGGATAATCACACCTTTAAGGAGGGCCAGCATCAGATGCTGAAGGTGTGGGGGGAGAGTGGGGGCGGGGGAGGGAGAGGTGCCCTCCCACGCCACCTGTGTGTGGAGCTGGTGAGCACACTGAGGGATATGGGGCTAGCAAGCTGCGTCGAGGCTATCCAGGAGAAATACAACATTCAGTAGAGTGATAGGTGTGTGTACACACGCACACACACTCACGCAGACACGCACGCACACGCATACACACACGCGCATGCACACATACGTGCGCACACACACACACACACACATACGCGTGCACACGCAGCCAAATGAACGAAAAAACAGGTCATCTCACAAAAATCCCACAAGGCAGCGTTGCAAATGTTTTCGTATGTAAACGTATTCAAATGCATGGCAAATGCCACACTAACATAACTAATATAGCTGAAATATACAACCTGCATATAGCTTAATAGATGTATATCATGTCGCTCTCGTCTCTCCTGCTTTTGATTGGTTGGGTTAAAGGAGGCAGATCTTGTCTGTGGCCCCGCCCACTCATCCAGGCTATCTGCAAAGTCGGCGGTGCTAAACGCTCCAGATCTTCTGCACCAGAGCCCAGAACATTGTCTCTGACCCTGCTCAACACATTTTTTTTTTTTTTACATATCAGTATCGCATGCTGAAGGCATTTTTCACCTGGTGAATACGTGGCTTCTAGCGTAAGTCATGGATCGTCATCACAACCCTTTTTCCTGGTTGAGCGCTCGACGGGGAGGGGTGAGAGAGTGAAGGCTGTAGAGGTGGAGGGGGTGGGAAGGAAGGAAAGAGTGGGAGTGGAGGGGGGGGGGGGTGTGCAAGGAGAGGAAGTGGTAAGTGTGTGAGGCTTCTCTCTCCGGACACTCCTTCCAGTTACAGAAGGGGCACTTTGTGTAGTTTACGCATTAAGACTGCAGTGCAATACGAGCCTCCAAGTGTCCCTGCCTCAGTGACGTGGATCCAGACCAATATCAATGGTGACTGTGTGGGGGCCATGCGTAACGGGCCATTGTGTCACCCAGGGAGGAGGGATTTGGCACCTCCCACCTCTACACTCAACAATGGCTCCTTTAGCCAATCAGGTGCCTCTGATCTGCAGTCACTGTGGCAGCACAGCTGGTGGACTGCAGCGTTAAAAAAAAAAAGGCCTGTATTTGTGATCGGTTCTTCCACATGGGGGGAGTATATGAATATTCTTGAATATTCTTCCCCTGTACAGAGGCCAGTTACACACACACACACACACACACACGCACACACACACTGCAGCCATTATGAGAACCACACTAAGCCGAGGCTTCATATTCTTTTTGTATAGTTTTCCTGCCTCGTATTTTTTTCATAAGAGTTTTAATGTGATTTTGATTATTGTAAGGATATAAATAATTGTATTTGTAACTGTGAGTGAATGCATGAGAGGTTTGATACTGGTGTACAGTATAGATGGCTGTACAGAGGTGCTACTAATATATTGCAACACAAGCTAGAACACTTTCATACACTTACAAAAACAGCATTATTTCTATAGCAGTTATCGAATGCATTGTCCATAGATATATATTTTTTGTATAACGGAACATTAGCATTATTTTCATTGATTTAATAGTTATTTTTGGGTGGGTAGTAAATAAGTGCACTGGAGGTCACTGTGACAACCCTGATGGATACATTAACAAGTTTGTCATATTAAAATATTTTCATCAGTATTGGAGAAAGCTGTTCACTGTTACTCTCTCCACGCAAACCATGACCTGTGAGCCTTATTGTGATGCCCCATCTTTTCTCAGGTTGGTTTGCAATGAATATGAATGTCTCATCAGTGACACTGTCCTAACAAGTAAAATATATATATTTTTTCCATGGCATTACTGTGTACTGTGTGTCCCCATTGTCTATGTCCTTTGATGTCACTTTTGTATGTGGATATAAATAAAATGATTAAAATGTTTGTGTGTGTGTGTGTGTTTGTGTGTGTGCGTGTGTTTGTGTGCGTGTGTTTGTGTGTGTGTGTGTGTGTGTGTGAGAGAGTGTGTGTGTGTGTGTGTGTGTGTGTGGGGGCGGGGTTTCCACGTCACTGGTCTGATTTTGACGTTTGGCATGCAGATCCTCCGCATTCTTGTTGGCATTAACTTTCCAATTATGTTTATCACCCTCCCTCTGCCTCCTCTCTGCTTTGTCCACATTTCCCCGCCTCCTTTCTCCTTGTCTGTCTGTCTGTCCGTCTGTCTCATGTCCATCTACCCTCCCGTTCGTCTTCTCCTTTTGCCCTTTCGTCAGGGTACATTTAGAAAAACCTCCTGCCATCTCTGTGCCTCTACCTGTGCACTCCTTTATCTGGGCTTCTCTTGTCATGCGCTTCCTGTCCTTCACCCTGCGCTATATCGCCTATGTCGGTTTGATGTTCCCGTCCCGCAGGTGTGTCCCTGCCCCTCTCAGCTCACCGTAATGCCTCCCATTTCTCCAGTCAGTAGGAAGGGGTAAAAAAGAGGAACCAAACAGTGGTATAAATTAATGAGCAGCGACAGAGATTTGTTGTCTGAAGAATCCTGTCTTTCTCGTTCGGGCAGTTAAACGCAGGCACGAGAGGGAGAGGAGAGGGAGGGAGCGAATAAGAGAAAGGAGAGAGGGAACATCATTATCAACTGAACATGATCATTTGAACAAAATGGATCCAGGAAACCCCAGGTAGTTTGTCTTTATAATTTCATGAGGGAGTTGGTGGGCAGGAATATGTCGTTTTGAGATTTTCAAACCAAACGTCCTTTTCCTTGTTTGGTTTAAAGACCTGTTATGGGTGCAGTTTGCAGAGCTTAAGTATTGCTGGCTGTTTAGTGCTGGAGCTGTTTCTATGTGTGTTAATATTTGGTCTCCAATAACTAAAGAACAGTATATTTAGTCTCTGTCCATAAAGTTTATCATTAGCTAACACTGGCAGTACTATGAATGTTTGTGTTTGTATTTGAACAAAAAAAGTTGAAGAAGAAGGTGATTAAACCTACTTTGTAGTGGTTAGAAAGATTGTGTGTGTCGCAGAACTTTGCGTGGATTTATAGTCAATGTTTCATAAATAGCGTATATGGCTGCAGTTTCACAGCATGTCTTCATTTACAATCTGTGTGGCTACCCAGAAACCCCCTTAACTGATAGATCCTTTTGTTGCTATCCACATAATACATCTCAGTCAGTTAATTGTCAAGTATACTGCATGTTTCTTTGAAATGTCAACAGTTGTGTATTATTGGCATTGTTAAAATTGTTTAAAAAAAACTATATGATCCTTAAAGCACTACTGCCCATTGAGGAGATAAACAGAATATAGACATTTGGAGGCGTTCTATGGAAAGATAAAAAAGGCATTTCCCCAAAGCACCCTTTCTATATGTAAATGAATTTATTTGGAATGACATGTATAGATTGAACGTATCATTAGAAGGGCACTGGTGCATTACATCTCTTTGAGTCCTCATCAGTGACATCTGATTAGGAAATATAGCAGTGTGTATATAGTATATATACTATACTGTGTATTTGGGGTTTTTGAATAGTTTTTACTTTAGATGTCTTTGTATGGGCTTGTCTATTTGTTACTACCTGGTGTTTGTCACATTATATACAGTTTCTATCATTTTATTTACTTGGCCCTCTATATTTTCAATTTCTCTACTTGTTCTCATAATTATTCTCTAATACTGTCTACTTACAAAAACATATTCTGTTTACATACAGTGCGGTCCATAAATATTTGGACAGTGACACAATTGTTTGTTGTTTTGGCTCTGTACTCCAGCACATTGGATTTGAAATGGAACCGTGACTATGAGGCTAAAGTGCAGACTTTCAGCTTCATTTCAGGGTTTTTACATCCATATCAGGTAAACCGTGCAGCAATTGTAGCTATTTTTATACATAGCCCCTCATTTTATGGGACCAAAAGTAATTGGACAAATTAACATAAACGTAAATATTATACATACACATATTTAATATTTGGTTCCATGTCCTTTGGCATGCCATGACTTCCTGATGTCTGTGACCCAAACACATTGAAAGATCTTATTTTCAGGTACTCTTACAAGGGATACTATAACCTCTCTGCTTTTGAATGGATCTCTATGGGAATTGGGGGGTGGGACTAGATTAAGCTGTAAATTACACGGGAATAGTGTGGAACACATCATTGGCTAAATGCATATAAGTCATCAAGTATCTGAGGTATCAAACAAGCCTGAAATCATCACTCTGCTGCCAGATATGCAGTAGATATGGATGGATCACTTTACGGGTTGTTTTTTCCATAGAGTTCAATAGGAAAATGTGTCAGGAGAAACAACCCTTAAAGTGATCCATCCATATCTACTGCATATCTGGCAGCAGAGTGATGGTTTGAGGCTCGTTTGATACCTCAGACCCTTCATGACATACAGTGAGCACCATAATTCATTGGACAGTGACACATTTTTAGTTTTTTTGGTTCTGTAATCTAGCACTTTGAGTTTGAAAGGATACAATGACAATGAGGTTGAAGTGCAGTCAGCTTTAATTTGAGGGTATTTTCATCCATATCAGATGAACCGTTTAGAAATTATAGAACCTTTGGTACCTTTAGTCGCCCCCCCACCCCCCCCCCCCCCCCCCCCCCCCCCCCCCATTTTCGTGCATCAAAAAATATTCGGCAGTTTAACATAATGTAGAATAAAGTAATCATTTTTAATAATTGGTCACATATCCTTTGCATGCCATAAAGTCCTGATGTCTGTGACCCAAACAACATCAAAAGACTCTTGATATCTTATTTTCTGGTACTCTTACAAACGATACTATAACTTCTCTGCATTTGAATGGATCTCTATGGGAATTGGGGGGGGGGGGTGGGACTAGATCTAGCTGTAAATTATGCTGGAACAGTATGGAATACATTGTTGGCGAAATGGCTGTTAGTCAAAAAACCCTTAAAGTGATCCATCCATATTTACTGCATACAGTTGAAGTTGGAAGTTTACATACACTTAGGTCAGTGGTTCTCAACCCTGGTTCCTGGGGACCCCCTGTGTATGCTGGTTTTCGTTCCAACCACAATTGCAATACTTGAATTTTAACAAGCTGTTAATTTTTCTTAATTAGGTGTTTTTAATGTTTAGAGGGATTATTTACATTCTTAAGCCACATTATGTTAGTAATAGCTATGCATGCCATGAAGAATAAAAGTCCAATATTCACATTGTGCTGTATTGTAAACAATTAAAAGGAGGTAAAAAATGTTTTAACTGATCAAATTAAAGACTGAGGTGAATCAATTGGCTCATAATTGGTGAAATTGTGGACACATGGCCACTAAAACTAACCGTTTGGTAAATAATGAAGAATTCAAAGACAAAGCAAATGATAACAAGCCAAACCTGCATTGTGTTAACAAGTTTAAGGAAAAAAATATGAAGGAACTTAAACTTGTGTTCAATTACCTGTAGGATATCTAATATTTCCCCCCTTCTCTCTATCTCTGTCTCTCTCTCTCATTCTCAACCCCCCATCAAAGATAAGCCAGTCTTTGTCATAAATGACCCCTCTCCCCCCCCTCCCCCACACCTTAACCCAATCAGGACAGGGATGGTCTTCCTGTGGAGGTATTTTATGAGTGTACCGCAGAAAAAGAAGTTAGTCAATTGTGGAGTTTGTTTGGAGAAGTCATTCTTTTTGGTTCCTCGTGCGTTTCCTTTTGTTCCTGTTCAGCTGGAGGGTAAATAATTTGGCAATTTTTGGCTTATCTCTCTCTTTACTGGTATTTCCTAATTAATGTCTGGTTTAATGTCTTCCATTTTGTAAATTATAAGTAGTCAGCCTACATTCCTTAGTGAATGTATGATTTCAACTCATTATTCCAATTGAATGTTTTTCATTTAATAAAATTATTTAATCTCAAGACCTGATTTAGACTTTGTTTTGGCTTGTTGGTTGATCCACCAGGTTACTGTTCGACTTACCTATTAACGAATTTGGCGATTTAATTGATGAGTGTAATTCTTAATAATAATTATTAAATTAAATCACGTAAAGCTTATTTTGAATGTAGGTTAAGTGAGGGGTTCTAGCACGCAATATCGCTTGTGTTCAGTATTCAGAGTGCTGAACGTTTTAACAAGGGCATTGACTGTTGGAACCGCTGGATTCAGAAAATACACATTTTACCTAGTCCTCACTTACCCGACATAATTGGAGGTTCCACCGAGATAGGTTGTCATATAGCATACTAAATTTTGCTATTGAGTAAACTGCGGTAAACTCTGAGACAAGTTCAAAATCTTTTCCTAATCGACTGGTCTTAGATTTATTGATTTTATTTTATTTTATTTTTTAATTTTTTTAAATATTATTATGGCATACCAGACAAAGAGAGAGATGCCTCATTTACCCTCCACTGCTAACCTACCAGCATTCCCTGGCCAGTCAAGGCTGGATCAGCAGTGGTATCTCATGTTATCAGAACGGCAATATTTGATAGCCCAGTGCCCAAAATTTGCAGAACAGCTCAAGGCAATGGACCAGCTGAAGGAGGAGGCCCTTTACAACCTGCGGACTGAGTATTTGGACTATCTGATTTCTCCAGATAGTGATGAAACCAAGCGCAAGATTGTCCAAGGGATAAGGTCGTACCTAGAGAAAAGACAACATTTTCTCTACCTCTGGCGGTCAAAGCAGGCATGGGAGGAGGTAAACCAGATGTGGAAACTGGCTTGGGAAAAGCACCACTCTAAGTCAGGAGTTACTGCCAAACCAGTTTCTTCTGTGGCAGTCCAGCATGCGCTGGAAGGTGCAGTGCATGGCGCCATTCCAGCCATAACCCAGGCACCACCCCCCACCGAGGACAATACAGCACTCTCCATTGACTCATCCCCACCCCCTTCAGGCTTGGACAATTCTGTGGATTTTGTCACCTCCACAGACAATGTAGCCGCCCCCCTGGCGAGCCCCCCTTCCCTGGAGGAATTTGGGGGAAACAGCTCTGTGTCTAGTATCACACCAGCCACCACAGAGGATGTGACCCCACAGGACGTGTAATCCGCTGCTGCAGTCCTCTCAGCTGAGCCAGGTGAGGAGACCGTCGAACCCCTGGAGGCAGAACCTGCTACTGCAGACACAGCAGCCCAGCCTGGTGAGGAGACCGTCAAACCCCTGGAGGCAGAACCTGCTACTGCAGACACAGCAGCCCAGCCTGGTGAGGAGACCGTCAAACCCCTGGAGGCAGAACCTGCTACTGCAGACACAGCAGCCCAGCCTGGTGAGGAGACTGTCAAACCCCTGGAGGCAGAACCTGCTACTGCAAACACAGCAGCCCAGCCTGGTGAGGAGACCGTCAAACCCCTGGAGGCAGAACCTGCTACTGCAGACACAGCAGCCCAGCCTGGTGAGGAGACCGTCGAACCCCTGGGGGCAGAACCTGCTACTGCAGACGCGCAGCCCAGCCTGGTGAGGAGACCGTTGAACCGCAGGACGCGGAACCGGCTTCTACAGGCCCATCAGCCTGCCAGGTGGAGAGGTCTACGCACCCCAAACAGGTGGAGTCAGCCCCCACAGAAAAGTCCACCCAGGCCGAGGACCCCACCCCACCCCTTGTGGACTTTTCTTCCCCTCCTGCTGCTTCCCCTCCTGCTGAATCCGGGGAACCTCGGTCTGCTGCACAGACAGAAGGGGTGTGCTCTGTGGGACTCTCCCACTTCCACAGTTCCTGTGATGGAGGAGATAGGGGGACTTCTGCGAAAGTCTCGCTCCCCTATCAGAGCTGTAAAGAGACCCCGGGAGAAACGGAGCAGGAAGCCAACCCCGGCCGTTTTACGACTCCTCAGGCCCTCAAAGTCTCCGCCAGAGTGTTGTCTTGCAATCCAAAGCAAGATGAAAGCAGCCAATTTAGCACAACAGTTTCCCCCACCCTCGTCTCTCCACCCCCGAGCCACACCTGCAAACTTCGCACACACACGTCATCCAGGGAGAGTGCAAGAGCCCTTTTCCGACATCAGAAGTGTTCGGAGAGCAGTGATGGACTGCATGCCTACGAGCAACGATCAGCCCAGCTGCCCAGAGAGGGAACCAAAGCCAAAACTGGCATAGACCCCTGGACAGAGATGAGACGGGCGTGGTTAAGGGGCATCCACGTGCGGAAGAAGCAAGATGACAGGATGCCTCCTGTCATCCCGGTTTGCTGAACGCTGTGGCCCTCCGCAGCCAAAGGACTGCCAGTAACCACACTGGGGTTCTAGGAGGTAAAACTGGCACTCTGCCTGCCCCTGCCCCTGCCCCTGCCCCCCCCCCCCCCTCTCCACCCCCCCACATCCCTACCACCACCTTTTAACATAAGACAATGCCCATGTTTTTAAGTCCCTTTTCTAAAGTGTAGGTGCCCCCTCCAATGCTGTTCCTGGGCACTTGTGGACAAGTCTGCCCTATTCAGGTGATTATTTGGACTGGCAATCTTGTGGATAGTAAATCCTGTCCGTAAGGTTCCCCTGAATGGACTAAGTGCTTATAACGTGCAGTGTTCTCCTCTTCACATGTTGCTGTGAGTGATAAGGCCTAAACCCTCAAGTCCCACAGTCTTCTCCTGCCACTCCCTGAAGGACCCCCAGAGGCACAAGTGCAACCGGACCCATACCCTGCCGCGGGAAGCTAACCTAAGCGACTGCCGTCAGCAGTCCACCCAACTGGACCCGAGCTCAAGGAGCCAAAACAGATTCCGACAGGGAAAGAGGTGCTTCCCCCACCCGTCAGTAGAGAGGTCTTGACCGCACTTTTCCGCCTGTGGATCGTCCAGCTGCCTGTCACAGGAGACAGAGCCCCCCGCACGCTATGCAGAATTGGTAGCGACACTGTGGAATTAGGCGGCCTTTCACTCACACAGTTACAACATTAAGGGGAATAAGCACTGCATGTTATCCAAGGAAGTCCAGGGAGCCTCTTCCCTTGCCAGTCCAGATACCCTGACACTGGAGAAGGAATTGACTGAACCAAGGTGCCATGACAGCAGTGACAAAAAAAAAAAAAAAAAAAAAATGTCTGCACCACACCGGATCATCACAATGGGACTAGTAAACTGGACATGGACTATTTGTTTTAAAGATGGTTAATGAACCATTAGGACGTTGTTTTCATGCAGCTATCATTGTACAATGATATTTATAATGTCCAAATGTGTGGTTGTTCTGATGATGGAACGATAGGCTCTTAGCAGCTGCATGCACCTATCGTTCCAAGAGAGGGAATGACGGGATGTTGCCTAATGTCCTGTGCTCTTTCTCTCTCCCTCTCTCTGTCTCTCTCTCGGCCTCTCTCTCTCGGCCTCTCTCTGCCCCCCCCTCCCATCCCTACCACCACCTTTTAACCTAATACCATGCCCATGTTGTGTTTAAGTCCCTATTATAGAGTGTAGGTGCCCCGCCAAATACTGTTCATAGACACTTCTGGACAAGTCAGCCCTATTCATGTGATTATTTAGACTGGCAATCCCGTGGAAGGTAAACCCTGTCCGTAAGGTTCCCCGGCATGGACTGACAGCGGTCATAACATGCAGTGCTATCATTAATTGTTCCGGTCTTCACATGTTGCTATGAGTGTTAATGCCTAAGCCCTCAACTCCCACAGTCTTCTCCTGCCATTCCCTAAAGGACACCCACAGACACAAGTGCAAACAAATGCAACCGGTCCCACACCCTGCCGCGGGAAGCTAGCCTAAGCAACAGCCGTCAGCAGTCCACCCAATTGGATCCAGGCTGAAGGAGCCAAAATGGATTCCGACAGGGAAAGAGGAGCTTCCCCGCCCATCAGAAGAGAGGCCCTGACTGCACTTTGCCACCTGTGGATCTTCCAGCTTCCTGTCACAGGAGACAGAGCCCCCGCACGCCGTGCAGAACTGGTAGAGACACTGTGGAGTAGGTTGCATTTCACTCACGCAATTGCAACACTAATGGAAAAAGCACTGCATGTTACCCAAGTCCAGGGAACTTCTGGTCCCTTGCCAGTCTAGATACCCGGACACTGGAGAAGGAAGAGACTGAACCAGGGTGTCATAACAGCAGCGACACAAAAAAGTGTCTAATAGAGATATGACTCTAGATCACAAAGGGACTATTAAACTGGGCATGGACTAAATGTTTTAAAAATGGTTGGTGAACCATTTGGACAGTTGTTTTTGTTGTTAGCAGGTAACTGCATCTTCAATGTCCAAATGTGTAATGTGATTCCTATTTGGTGATGTAAGAATAGGTTTTTAGCAGGTGCATGCACCTATTCTTACAAGAGAGGGATGTAGGATATCTAATATTTCCTTCCTTCTCTCTATCTCTGTCTCTCTCTCTCATTCTCAACCCCCCATCAAAGATAAGCCAGTCTTTGTCATAAATGACCCCTCTCCCCCCCCCTCCCCCACACCTTAACCCAATCAGGACAGGGATGGTCTTCCTGTGGAGGTATTTTATGAGTGTACCGCAGAAAAAGAAGTTAGTCAATTGTGGAGTTTGTTTGGAGAAGTCATTCTTTTTGGTTCCTCGTGCGTTTCCTTTTGTTCCTGTTCAGCTGGAGGGTAAATAATTTGGCAATTTTTGGCTTATCTCTCTCTTTACTGGTATTTCCTAATTAATGTCTGGTTTAATGTCTTCCATTTTGTAAATTATAAGTAGTCAGCCTACATTCCTTAGTGAATGTATGATTTCAACTCATTATTCCAATTGAATGTTTTTCATTTAATAAAATTATTTAATCTCAAGACCTGATTTAGACTTTGTTTTGGCTTGTTGGTTGATCCACCAGGTTACTGTTCGACTTACCTATTAACGAATTTGGCGATTTAATTGATGAGTGTAATTCTTAATAATAATTATTAAATTAAATCACGTAAAGCTTATTTTGAATGTAGGTTAAGTGAGGGGTTCTAGCACGCAATATCGCTTGTGTTCAGTATTCAGAGTGCTGAACGTTTTAACAAGGGCATTGACTGTTGGAACCACTTACCCGACATACCTAATTAGGACCCTATTCACCTGAGTTCTTACCTCTTCTTTGTAATTGTTTGCAATATAACACAATAAGCATAACGAACATGGGATTTTTTTTCTTCAAAGCATGCATAGCTATTGCTAACATAACGTGGCTTAAGAGAGTAAAGAGTTTAAAGTGTTCTCTCTATACAATAAAAACACCTAATTAAGAAAAAATAACAGCTTGTTAAAATTCTGGTATTGCAATTGTGGTTGGAACGAAAACCAGCATACACAGGGGGTCCCCAGGACCAGGGTTGAGAACCACTGACTTAGGTTGAAGTAATTAAAACTCATTTTTAACCACTCCACAGATTTCATGTTAGCAAACTATAGTGTTGGCAAGTCAGTTAGGACATCTATTTTGTGCATGACACAAGTAATTTTTCCAACAATTGTTTACAGACAGATTATTTCACTTTTAATTCACTATATCACAGTTCCAGTGGGTCAGAAGTTTACATACACTTGACACATACAAGTTGACTGTGCCTTTAAACAGCTTTGAAAATTCCACAAAATGATGTCATGGCTTTAGAAACTTCTGATAGGCTAATTGACATTATTTGAGTCAATTGGAGGTGTACCTGTGGATGTATTTTAAAGGCCTACCTTCAAACTCAATGCCTCTTTGCTTGAAATCATGGGAAAATCAAAATAAATCAGCCAAGACCTCAGAAAGAAAATTCTGGACCTCCACAAATCTGGTTCATCCTTGGGAGCAATTTCCAAATGTCTGAAGGTACCATGTTCGTCTGTACAAACAATAGTATGCAAGTATAAACACCATAGGACCACGCAGCCGTCATACCGCTCAGGAAGGAGACGCGTTCTGTCTCCTAGAGATGAACGTGCTTTGGTGCGAAAAGTGCAAATCAATCTCAGAACAACAGCAAAGGACCTTGTGAAGATGCTGGAGGGAACAGGTACAAAAGTATCTATATTCACAGTAAAACAAGTTCTATATCGACATAACCTGAAAGGCTGCTTAGCAAGGAAGAAGCCACTACTCCAAAACCGCCATAAAAAAGCGAGACTACAGTTTTCAACTGCAAATGGGGACAAAGATCTTACCTTTTTGAGAAATGTCCTCTGGTCTGATGAAACTAAAATTTAACTGTTTGGCCATAATGACCATCATTATGTTTGGAGGAAAAAGGGTGAGGCATGCAAGCCAAAGAACACCATCCCAACCGTGAAGCACGGGGGTGGCAGCATCATGTTGTGGGGGTGCTGTGAAGCACGGGGGTGGCAGCATCATGTTGTGGGGGTGCTTTGCTGCAGGAGAGACTGGTGCACTTCATAAAATAGATGGCATCATGAGGAAGGAAAATTATGAGGATATATTGAACCAACTCTCAAGACATCAGCCATGAAGTTAAAGCTTGGTCACAAATGGCTCTTCCAAATGAACAATGACCCAAAGCATACTTCCAAAGTTGTGGCAAAATGGCTTAAGGACAACAAAGTCAAGATATTGGAGTGGCCATCACAAAGTCCTGACCTCAATCCAATTGAAAATTTGTGGGCAGAACTGAAAAAGCGTGTGCGAGCAAGAAGGCCTGCAAACCTGATTGTTTGGGCCTGTTACACCAGTTCTGTCAGGAGGAATGGGCCAAAATTCCAGCAACTTATTGTGAGAAGTTTATGGTAGGCTACCAGAAATGTTTGACCCAAGTTAAACAATTTAAAGGCAATGCTACCAAATACTAACAGAGTGTATGTAAACTTCTGACCCACTGGGAATGTGATGAAAGAAATAAAAGCTGAAATAAATCATTCTCTCTACTATTATTCTGACATTTCACATTCTTAAAATAAAGTAGTGATCCTAACTGACCTAAGACAGGGAATGTTTACTAGGATTAAATGACAGGAATTGTGAAAAACTGAGTTTAAATGGATTTGGCTAAGGTGTATGTAAACTTTTAACTTCAACTGTATCTGGCAGCAGAGTGATGGTTTGAGGCTCGTTTGATACCTCAGACCCTTGATGACTTACAGCCATTTGACCAACCATGTGTTCCATACTGTTCCAGTGTAATTTACAGCTAAATCTAGTCCCACCCCCCAATTCCCATAGAGATCCATTCAAATGCAGAGAGGTTATAGTATCACTTGTAGGAGTAGCAGAAAATAAGATATCAAGAGTCTTTTGATATTGTTGGATCACAGACATCAGTAAGTCATGGCATGCAAAGGATATGCAACCATATATTAAAAAGGATTACTTTATTCTACATTATGTTAAACTGTACAGTGCTGTTTACAAAATATATGCGGTTAAATTGCGGTTTTTGCAGTTAAAAGCACCTGCAACAGCTGAGAATAAGCTACCAATGGCTTCCGTCTCACCTTAGAAAACACCAAATTAGCCATGCTTGTTTAAAGAATTTCATTTGATTATGCAATGAAGCAATGAACTCATGTTCAAGCTTCATCCGAAGTTCATTAGGCTACCTGCATTCTAATTTTGATTAATAACATAAATAACGTTATTTTGCCTTAATGATGACACTAAATACAATAAAGCTGTCAGGTTGGCAACCCATAGGTTCACGCATATTTTCCCTTGTTTTATAATGTCCTGCTTATGGAAATATGACCAACCTGTTTCACTCGTAGTGGAAGCTAATGATTTTAAACAATCCACTTTCCCAGAAAAGTGCGATTTACAGCAGGGGAAACAGACCTGCTCATGCATGAAGTTAAAGCGCACATGCAGAGAATGGCATTAAAATTAATTGTGAATTTATTGTGTAATGTGCTGCAAATTTTCTTCGTTTCTAATTAGACGCTTAGTTTTCTTTAAAATCGTTTTGTTCAGTTATGGAATAACAGGTGAAATCAGCGGGGTTTTAATAAGCTGAGAGTATGGAAACCTTGTCACTGTAATTAAAAAAATATGAAGGATGAAGAATACCGTTCAAATTCAGTTAACATGGTCACATTTAACTCCGTTTTCTAACCGTATGCTATTGAAAAAACCTTATGCACAGCGAATCGGCTGTAGCCTCGGCTATTTGAAAAACAATAAATGCAATAATCACTGGACAAGGTTTTGAACTTTTTTCAGTCAAAACCATTCTATTTACTTACAGGCTGTAGGCCTAGAGAGCTGTATTGTAATGTCATCTGAAGCGCATTTTCAGAACTCAAATGTCCGTCTATTGCAGGCTTGATATGTTATCAGCAAATGGAAAGCCATTTTTAATGGATAGCCATTGTCCCGTAACAGAAGATTGTCCCCCCAGAAGATTATAGGAATTATTGGCAAATATAGGCTAAGTCATAGCTGGATCCAGGATAATTTGAAATAGTCTATACATGTAACCTTACACGTACCATCGCACATCGCCTGGATGTTGATGGAGTGGGCTGAAAGCAATTTAATGCGGCATTTCCTTTCACTGAGGGACAGGTATGTGGTATTTGACCTATGGACCCTTTTATTATTTTGCATTTGTTTATATAGCATACACAATAATATTTCACATTGTAATCTTGATATTTTTAGTTATGCTTGTGCGCGCCCCTGTGTGTAACAGACAGGAGGGTGTACGCGCGTTGTGAACACGCCTATGTAGGCGCACTTATATGCGCCGTTAAAATAACATGTAAACAACTGCGACATGACTTTAGACCAGGTTTGTGGTGGTTTTAGCGCAAGCGCTTTCTGCTGGCTCAAGATAGCAATACACCAAAAATTATCCTGGCCACTCCTCATTTTAAGACCAACACGCTCAGTTCACTTGTAATCGGCGCAAGAATACATGGTATTTAAACGACGTGAGCGCTAGGCGTTATAATGAGCCCAGCACCGGGTGTAAGATATCAAAGACACTTGTGTTTGGGTTAGCGCTGCTTAGCGCTGGGTGTAAGATAGGGCTCTAACAGTGATAATCATTACATTCCCCAGCCCTTCTTCAAAACCAGCTAACTTGAATACAAGAGGAAGTGATGCAGCGCAGATTGAGGAAGTGGTCCCCAACACGCAGGCTCTGGTGCAGTGGGATCCAGGAAGAGATGCAGAAGTGGAGACGGCGTGGGCTTCTGGGAAAGAGATTGAGTCAGCGGTTGATGGAGTAATACCAACTGCACTAATACAAACCAACCACAAGGTGGCAGCAGACAAACAAAGGTTCAATACTGTGGGCTATCAGGTACATCTATGGATATATTTTGTCATTGAATGAGTACATTTTCCCTTTTTCCTATTAGTTTTACTTTTTTTTTTTTTTTAATTGCCATAATGCAGTAATTATTATCAATCATGTTTGTTCATTACAGACAAATGCATGCGCACCTTTTTTGTATCCCAGTTATTTATTGTGATTATTTATCCTTATGGAATTTTCAGAAGAAGCAGAAGTTCAGTGTGGTTCCGGAATTTGCCACAGTTAGTAAGGCAGCGTCTGGAAACGTCAAACCCCGGGGTGCTTTGAGACAGGGGCTCTTCAACCAGGGACCATCTGAAAAGGCTGCCACCCCAGAGGTATCCCCAAACGATACACACAAGCATACATATCAACAGACAAATATGCATATACAAATGCAAGCTCAGTCACTGACACACACACATACACACACACACACACACACACACACATGCAGATTTACCTGTACATGCACACACCATTAAAGCAAAAAGAGCCCGAAACAGCTTTGTCCCTGCAGCTGTTAGACTGCTTAATGACACTGGACATCTCAAGACAGTAAAGGCAGATGAGGAACTGTTATTGCGTTTGATGCTCAATTTTTGATCATAATTAATATTTAATGAATTTAATATAATATAATTTTGATCATAATACTAATAATAATAGTAATTTTAATCATAATCATAACCACACATACCTTCGCTATAATGTGAAACATCTGATTCAATTGAATGTCTTTATTTAACATGTTTGTTCGTGTTTGTGGGTCTGCCGCACTGTCTATGTCTTTTTTACTGCTGGAAACTACAACTGAAGTTCCCTAATGGGAAAATAAAAGTTATTCTGTTCTGTTTTATGGGCAGGTATGCATGCATGCGTACACACATAAGCATGCAAGACTCAACTCTATAAAAGTTACGTAATGCAATGGTGCAGAACGATGGCATATAATAAGTACAGTGATAACAGTGGCATATTCATACTTACTTTCTTGTATTAATCTCGTCCTATCTCTTTCGGGAACGTGCTCAGTTAGCGGCTTTGAAACAAACTCTGGAGTCGTTTCACCTGCCAGCACTGCCTGACTGGAAAAGAGGTGGAGAAGGAGGAGGAGGAGGAGGAACAGACGTTACATTAGAGGAGAACTGGACTCAGATTGTACACTCCCACTTGGTACTGAAGGAGGGGATGAAGGGTTGGGTGGGATGGCAGTGGTTAATGTTGTGACAGTCAGAAATGTTACTTTTCGAAAAGGGCTGATACAACCTGTGAAAAAAATGCAAATGATATAAATACACATTTAAAATCAATCACACGCTGCCATGAATTGCAAAAGACAGAGAACATGTATATTTAAGGTGTTTTGGCTATGTATTAATCCACTGCCTCCTTGTTTAGACCATGGGTAAGGCACAGAAACACCAGCAGGAGGCGCTGTGGGAATTGATCCACACTGAATTGAACTACATTAAAAAGCTTACAATTGTAAATGATGTGAGTTGTTTTAAACTATTATTCTTGTTTTTTTGTTTTTTTTCACTTTTTTTATTTATACTTTTTCTTTTTAAATAACATTTTAAGTACTATTAAATTGTTAAATATTATTAAATGCGGAATGGATTTTCTCAATGCCTTCATCTGTTGTCCAGTAAAACCTCCAAGTGAATGCAGATAAAGATATTGGAATGAACAATCCACCCCCCCCCTACCACCATAATAAATAAATAAATAAAATAAACGTGAATTGGCAGTCATCAGAATGTGTCAATATAATTTTTCACGAGCACAGGTCATTTCCCGCTAGTAATCTGGTGACCAATCAATCTATTTTTCAGCTGGTGATTGCAGCCCTGGGCGATCTTCGTAAGAATGGATTCCTATCAGAGGTCAGTCGATAATCAATTTTATCAATTCAGCTTGTGATCACTTTTATAAGCTTCCTCTGTTCTCTACCAGCGTCTGGCCGTCTGGCCAACGCACAAACACGATATCGCTGGCGCACAGTGTCCTGCCTGACGTCTGCTTTGTTTTTGTGTCAGTCTGTCTTTCTGACCTAGCCTGCATTTGTGCCGATGGAAATGAGGGCGTGGGAGTGATCGTGTGAAACTCTGGTGTGGTCTGGCGTGGCTCCATCAGATCACTCTTCATGCTTCATGTTGTTTTTTCAGGTCACCCCTGAGCACCTCTTTTCGAATCTTCCTTCCATATTGCAAGCTCACTACCTCTTCTGGCAGGAAGTAGTCCTCCCTATGGTACAGGAAGTCAGGGAGACTGGAAGGCCTTTTGACCCAGTGAAGCTGGAGGGAGGCTGCATGCAGGTATAAGCCAAGTGTCGACCATGTTACACTGAACCAGTTTTGGGCTCTGGCCTTACAACAGCAACACCTAAATGTGTGACTCTGTGTGTTTAGACCTCATAAGTAAAACCGTAAGTTAAATAATGGGTCAAGAACAATGTGCATATGTATGTATGTGGAAGCATATGTTAAACATTATTTAAACTGTAGTTTAAGGTTTATCGGTGTACAGTGTATTTGTGTCCATCTAGTACCTCTCGTTAGATGGCTACACTCCTGCCTATGCGTACTTCAGTACAACCACATACATTTTTGTGTCTATATGTACATGTAATTATATTGAACTTGACATTATTGGCATAATCATTTATTATATATTATGCATGAGCTACAATAAATGCCAAATAAAGGACACTTGAAATGTGAAGATTGCTTAATCACAATAAGTGGGACATGACTAAAAGTCCTCAGTGTTGTATCCCTGGCTGTGACGGGGGGGAACAGTGTCACGCTTCTCAGTTTTCGGGCTAAAGCCTGAGTTTGCTTCCTGATCGTCTCGCTGCCCTCTCCTACAGTTCAGCGAACGCTTCGCTCCCTATCGCCAGTACTGCTGGGAGGAGGAGAGGATTGTGGACTTCACCCGAAAGCAAGCCTCCAACCCCCAGTTCCAGACCTACGTCGAAGTGCGCGCATATCTGTGTTTATGTATTTACATGCATACCGTGCGACTATCAATATTGCTCTCACTGCATTGCTAGAATGGAAATGACTATTATCAGTCTGCATCAAAGTTTTTTTTGTTTTTTTTCTGTTGTGTGTGGTTTTGGCTGTTGCTGTAACTTGTAGCGGTTATCTTCCATATCTACATATCTCGATCGAAAATGTGAAATGTTTCCATCAATAATTTTACAACACAGATGCACATTTAAACTGACGTAAGTAAGCATAATTATTTAATTTAGTCTCTTTGATGGCAATTGTGATGGTATTGTGAGATCTGAGCTAAAGTCATTGGGATTAGATGTTTGCCTGAAGATTACTTTTTTTTATATTTAATTTTTTTTCAATTCTATAACTAAACGTATGACATAGTGTTGAAGAATCATCAATTTAACAGTTTACAGCTGGGGTCTAAAACTCCAGCCCTGGAGGACCACCGTGTCTGCTGGCTTTTTGTGTGTTTCAACAATTAAATAGTTCATTTAAGTCACTGATTGGCTAGAGATTCCAAGCAGCTTGTTTCTAAGGCGTAAATTGGCCTTACATTCCTGATTGAAAGGAAACGACAAAAACCTGCAGCACTCTGGGACTTACTGTAGGGTCCTTTAGAGGCTGAGGGCCCGATGCATTCATGTTTGTTTGTTTGTTTGTTCCTTTGTCTGTCCACCCCAGTGGGTGGAGTCTTGCCCGCTGGTTGGTCGGATGCGGCTGGGTGACATGCAGGCCAAGCCCCACCAAAGGATCACCAAGTACCCCCTCTTGTTGAAAGAAATACTGAAGAGCACCCAGGACCCTGTCACACAGTACTCTGTCAGGAGAATGGTGAGAAAGTCTCTCTACTTCCCAGGGCCAGTAATGCTCCCCTTTGCTTGTTGTTATTGTCCTGACTTCTTTTCAACATAGTGTCCTCTCGTACAAGTGTGTGTGTGTGTGTGTGTGTGTGTGTGTGTGTGTGCGGAGGGCACCATGAAGGGCAGGCCTGGGGGGCATACCACGAAGCAGGATTACAGAGTTTATAGAGCTGTCAGAAAACTACGACTAAGGTAATTGGTTGGAACAAAAAGCAGCACGCAGATCGGCCCTCTAGGACTGGAGTTGCGCACGCCTGAATTAACCCAGTTAAACCTATATAAGACAAGCTGATACGGTGATCGAACATGGCCACAATAAACGATGTTCAAGGAGTCACTAAGATGAACAGTCTATGTGATGAACAGATGCTTTATTAAAACCTTTTTTTCTTTTCCTTTTTTTCAGTTGATTTATTGTTTTATTTCCGTACATTGTTTATTGGCATCTTAATTGGACCTTTTAAATTTCTTTAACCAAAACCAAGATAAGAAATATTGTCTGCACATCTCTCTCGCTCTCTCTCTCTGTCTATATCCCTCTCTCTCTCTCTCTCTCTCTCTCTCTCTCTCCTCCCTCCCTCTCTCTCCCTCTCTCTGTCTATATCCCTCTCTCTCTCTCTCCCTCTCTCTCTCTCTCTCTCTGTCTATATCCCTCTCTCTCTCTCTCTCCCTCCCTCTCTCTCCCTCTCTCTCTCTCTCTCTCTCTCTCTCTCTGTCTATATCCCTCTCTCTCTCTCTCTCTCTCTCTCTCTCTCTCTCTCTCTCTCTCTGTCTATATCCCTCTCTCTCTCTCTCTCCCTCCCTCCCTCTCTCTCCTTCTCTCTCAGCTCGCCAATGTCAATAGCTTTTTGGACAACATCAATGAATACATGACATTCAAGGATGATGAACTTTCCCTGTCACAATCAGCCCAGAGAGTGGATGGATATGAGGCGGTGGAGACGATAGGTGAAGAAATCGACAAGGTGAGCACATGGAAACAAGAACTGCACAGTAATCACATGCAAAATGCATCCACGTCATTGGTCAATGCCCATGTCGTTCACAGCATATAAGGGAATTCTGCTGTTTCGATTTGACAAGCCCCATCCGGGGGTTGGGACCTGGCGATATACGCAAGCTGCTTTTAGAGGAGACTCTCAAGATCAGAGACAAGAAAGACAACAAGGTAGGCTGAGCTGCTGCGGTTTTATTTTATTTGTCCTTTATTTTAACAGGTAATCTCATTGAGATCAAGATCTCTTTTACAAGAGAGACCTGCAAACAAATGAAAACATGTATACAATTTTAGTGAAACAGTACAGTTCAGTCACACATTAACAATTAGCAGTCAAACATCATACAAGGGTATAATACAGGAAACAAGTATATACAACATTAAGAAAATCTACGTATAAGACTTTAAAATAGCTTTGTTCTCCTATTCTACTGTAGCGGCACAAACTGAGTCACCATAAATATCTAAATTTAATTTGCTACCATTGGGGTGAAGGGAATGTCAAAGGGCAACGGAAAAGAGGAAAAACATGAGGGACATCCTGGATGACTGGAGCTCTCTCAGATCTGTGGTTACCCACAGCAACAACCTGGGAAGCATTCAGTATATTCCCAGTTATTCCATTCAGTATATTCCCAGTTATTTCATTCAGTATATTCCCGGTTATTGACTGTCCAAGAACTGGGAAGTACTGGAACAGCAGGCCTTGACAAGAAAAGTACAAATTTATGTAGATAAGGAGACGCATAAGGAAAATAATTTGGGACACATGCACATCATCAACCTCCCCTGTGTTAAACTGTGTGAAACTAGCTTTGGGAGTGTATGCACCATTGAAATACACTACCCTGCGGGTAATGTAGCCTACACGTGGCAAAGCCACGGGCTGACAGTTATGTAGCTGCCTCCAGGTTAGCGTAAACATGGTATAGAATAGAGTAGATTAACTTTTATTTTCCTGTGAGGGAACTTCAGTTGTAGTTGCCAGCGATAAAAAAGACAAAGACAGTGGGGCAGACCCACAAAACACAAACAAACGCGTTAAATAAAGACATTCAATTGAATCAGATGTTTCACATTAAAGTGAAGGTGTGAGTGGAGTGGAATACATTATGATTATGATTATGATTAAAATTATTCTCATTCGTATTCAAAATGATATTATATTAAATTAATTAATTAATTATGATTCACAATTGAGCATGAAAAGCAATAACAGTTCCTCATCTAATATATAATATAATAATAGCTAATATAACGTGCACTTCTGCTTGAAATGACATTGACACGTGTGTTGACTGCCGTTGCGTGTGGATGACGTTGACACGTGTGTTGACTGCCGTTACGTGTGGCACAGCTGGAGGCGGTTGCACTGCTGTTCTCGGACGTGCTGCTGGTGACCAAGGTCCAGAGGAAGTCGGAGAAGCTGAAAGTAGTGCGCCCTCCTCTGGCGCTGGAGAGAACTCGCTGCGCTGCTTTGAAAGATAGCTGTGAGTGCATTATCCTCCTCCCACCGCCCTGCCACTCCCCCCAAAGAAGAAATATGATAAGAATTTAGAATATGAATGGGAATATGAACCATTGAACATCAAAGCATGTCAAACATTATGTCGAACATCAAAAGCCTCTGGGGGCCGTGTTGTGCTCTTGTGCATGATCCTGGTGAACCTTCCCCTGCGTTGTTGCCTCGATGGATCTCTTGAAAGGCTGTCCGTGAGAAATTGGCTCCACTGCCGTGTGTTACCTGGTCCCCAGTAGACTGCATTGACTCACATGGTGGGTTAAACATGCCAAGCCACGACTAGAAAGTCCAGAGGTCCAGAGTTCAGAGTGCACAGGCTGCAGTGGGAGATTCTCCATGAGAATCAATCTCTCTCTCAATTCAATTCAATTAGCATGATTGGCAATTATTGCCATGAAATACATACATTAAATATTGCCAAAGCATTATATAATAAAATAAAAAACATCTAATATGAGAGAAAAAGAAAACTATTGAATGATTTAAAATATTAATAATGTTTAATTATTAATTGTAGTTTTATTTCTAGGTTGAACTG
>CM056382.1:75320236-75375236 GCA_029718625.1 Synaphobranchus kaupii | reverse complement strand
TATGATGCAGTATTTTAGACCCTTATATTTCCCCACATGCATGTAAATTAATAGAGAATGAAAAGTATTGATATATACTGTATGTCTTTTTATTGACGTTGGTGTCATATTACACCAGAAATGACTGTAAAAAAAATAAAATACAATTAAGGAATATATATGTGTATATTCAAATTCCTGCTACAATTACAATACACAGTAATATAGAATACAATAAATTTGCACATGAATGTAGATGATTTGACATGCACACACACACACACACACACACACACACACACAAACACAAGTAGTAGTAGTATTATAGTAGTATTAGAATAGAAAGTAGAGGAGCATATTCAAATATAAAATGCATATTAAGCTGTACAATGAATGAAAAAGTTCAATTTTTATCACATTACAGAGATCCTGCTGGTTTGATTCACATTAAATGTGTGTTTGATGGGCCTGTGCTTTCTCTCTCATCCTCTCTCTCTCTCTCCCCTCTCGGGCGTTGGAGGTGGTGTGAACTATGGTTTCGAGGGCAGGGTACTGCAAGATCATTTTCCGCTATACAGGGAGACATATGGAACAATGCGTAACTATGAATGTACTGTCATTTCTAGTAACAGAGTATGAATTATGGTACTGGCAAAAGACAGCTTAAACCAAAATACATGGTAATAATTGATAAGGAGTCCAGCGCTGTGGAATCGCTGGCTATGCTGGACACTGAAGTGCATTGTACCAACACTGAGACAGAACGTGTACATCAAAACAACTTACCCTGCGACGGTTTTTGTACACCTGGAGCACAATTACCAGCAACACCATGATGAGGAAGCATAGGCCAATTATCATGGCAACCTTGCCTGAAGATCTTTCCACTTTATCACCCTCTAAATGGCCTATGGAAAGATGGTGGGTAGAAGTATGAATAATAATCAGTCATATGCAGTAATTATTATAATTCATATACAGTTTCTATTCATCCATCAGCATATCTGTCCATTATTATGGTCTATATAGTTCCTTCATTGTGTTATACTGCCCAGCCATACACCACTCACAAAAGTGCTTCTGAAGTTTACATTTTACATTTTGGCTATTAGTCACTTAATTTATTTGCGATGTTGTGCCTTAAATCGATACTTACTCATGACCTGAAAATGGTAAGTGACATTTCCCAGAATTCCTTCTTTCCCACGGTAACGACACGCCCATTCACCAGAGTGCTCCTCTGTCATTTTCGGAATCGTCAGGGTCTTCGTCTGATGTTTCGGGGTCACTCGTCGCGTGCCGTTGGAGTCGTATGTCACCTGCACCCACTCGTATCCCGTCACTTGCGTGTCATCACTGAGCTCACAGGCCAGAGTCACGGGGGCGTTGGGCTTCACCGGGGACGTGCTTCTAACTGCAGAGGGACAGACGGTCAATCTACGTATACTTTCATTTTGTTTGCCTGTTTCTTTATACGTTCGGTAGATGCTCACACTCAGAATAGTACAGAAGACCATAATGGCATATCTTTAATATATTTCATAGCACAACTGACCATTTAGTCCACCCCCCTCCACCGTAAAGGAAGAGAGAGAAACTAACACCCTGAACATTTGCCCGCCCGATAACCCGGGAACTAATCCTTACTCTTCATTTCAATGTCTTTTGAATCCTTTTTTCTGTTTTTGTGATTTTTTTTGTGTTGGTTTTTACTGTGGTGTCCTGAATGTTGTATGTTTATTTTAAAAACTAAAGGGAAGGGAAAATAAAAATTCCCCCCGATAAAATATATTTTAAATGTGAAATGAAATTAAGTGATGTTGATTATTGTAACTAAACAAAATGTTTTTATTGGATAATGAAATTTAAAAAACAATAAAGACAAATTTTATATATTTCATAGCACAAGTGCATTTTTGATTGTCATAAGCCAATAAGTGAATCCTATTGGAAATCCGTAAATGAACAGGTGAAGATGGTGTTGTTTATTGGTAGTTAAGTGAGACAGCGTGACCCCTGAGAAAGCGCTGACATTTATGTGAGGGGATTCTCCCAAACTGCCTCACCTTGAGCTGTCACCAGCAGCATCTGTCTCTGGAGCCTCCTGCCCTCCACCTCGCCGAAACAGCGGTAGGTCCCGTCGTCCCCCACGGCCACCCTCTCCACCCGTAGCGAGCGGTCCCACTGTGGACGAGAGGACGGCGATGCGGGCTGGAGGGTGGGAGGGAGAGCTTTGAAGGATTCCGCCCCGCTCAGCTTCCTCTGCCAGCCGGTGTTCTGAGGAGTCAACCCTTCAGTGTACATGCAGGGGAGCACTACGGAGGAGCCAACTGCGCCATACACCTTGGTCATCTCACGGGGCCTGGAAATACCTTAGGGAGAGAGAGAGAGGGAGACAACCATAACAATCATTTTAATCTTCATTTTTGAGAGACGTTTAAAAGGTCTTAATTTAATAGCTGGCTATAAAGCAATACATATGACAATGAACAATGGAAAGGAACAGGGAGGGAATATGGTATTCAGCATTATTTCATTGATTGGACTGCACCCCGCTCAGCACAGGGTCAATACTGGCCGACACCACAGGAGTCAATGATAAATAACGACTAGCGAACTAGCAATCTTTCCAGTGCTCCTACTACCCTGAATAATTGTTACTATCATATATTTTATTTGATATTAGTGCCAATACCACCCATGACCATCATGGTACTGGTATCAGTAATGAGTAAAAATCTCACCTCGCATAGAAAGGTACTGAGTGGCCTCTCCTTCCTTCTTCGAGAGCCCGATAGTGCATGTCCAATCTCCCATCTCCCGCGGAGACATGCTCTTAATCTGCCGCTCCTTTATATTGGTGGTACTTCCTGCCTGCTGCGGGGAGAGGGGGCTTCCATTGAGCTTCCAGCTCACAGTCGCCTCCTGAGGCCAGGGCGTGACATTGCAAGTCACTTTGACGCTACTGCCTTCCACTGGGGCAGGAGGAGCGAACGACACTGACGGAAAGAAAGAGAGAGGCGGAGGACAGAGATTATCAATACCGAAACATAATCACCGGTGGCCAGTTTTTCTGCTGAATCTGGCTGTTTCCATTGTCAGCTACAGATCGTTCCACTGACTCAAGCGTAAGGGCGGGAGAAAGTAATTCAATTTTGTAAAGCGATAACCATGTTTAATTTAAAAAAAATAATAATCTGATGTCCCGGGGCATTGCTTTTTCTGTGGTAGGGGAGAGCGCACTGTTCTTACCTTGAATCACACGGAGAGTGTGTTTCTGGACTTCCGTTCTTGTGCGCGTCGATGTGCAGATGTACTCTCCTCCGTCCCCAGCCGTCACTCTCTCAATGTGCAGATTGAAAATCCCCTTTCTGAATTCACCGTGGGGGCACCAGGCCCTATGTGCGCGCTCCACGCCCCGAAACTCCAGTCCATTTTGCTCTATTCTCCACACTGTGTTCTGTTTCCTGTGGGGGGGGGGGTGGGGGGTGGTGAGACTTAACCCCAAATTAACCCTCTCACTGACATTAAGGCAGTCAGAGGAGCAGATAATGTACACACTGCCTCTGATTGAAAGGACGGGAAAGGAACAGTTAACCTATTGCGGGAGTGTTTTGGCCCGTCCATTACTCTCTTGCAATGTTGGTGATTTAGGAACTTAGGCCTTTTTCTTTGTGCACTAATTGTAAGTCGCTCTGGATTAGAGTGTCAGCTAAATGCCTAAAATGTAAAAATGCAAACATAACGGCATGACGACGGCGAGAGTGTGGGGTCGATGCGGTATGAACTCGGGCACGGGCACAGAACCACAGGTGAGGCTGTGCGGTGGCTGCTCACCTGCCGTTGGTCTTGACCCACTGCACACTGAGGGGAGTAGGGGACCCCGTCACGCAAGGCAGCACTGCCAAAGAGCCCGCCTCCACCACCACCTCATCGCACCCGGCCCCTGTAAAACAGAAACAGGCACGATCAAATAAACCTTTGCGCACGGCATGGGAAATGACGCTGGCTGGAAACTTACTGTGGCTTTTATAGGACTGATGATTAGGATTTTATTTATCTTGAATTCAGAACATGCCTCTTTTTTATTTTTTATTTACTTATTTGTCCTTCTGACAGTATTTATCTTAGGCGTATTAAAAAGATGTATAATTTTTCCAATTTTACGATTGTTTTATGATGGGCAGGAATGTTTTTCTATTTCTAAATATGTATATATTATTATTTTTCTGTAAGTCTAACGTCAGTAAATGCTCAAGAAGAAACTTTATTTCTTTGTTGAGATTAGTCATCTTGAAAAAAGTAATTTTTTTTAATTTTTTTAAATCCTTTTTTAGATTATGTATCTATATTTGACTTACTGTTCTGCAGGTCACCATGCTTCAATCACCTTTTAAAAGTGTAATTTTATATTTACACTACTGGTCAAAAGTTAAAAAGATAAAAAGAAATGGAGACTTTATTTTCCAAAAAACATATCTAAATCTTAGATTCACCAAAATGGCCACTTTTCACAACAGCTGAGCATATTCATGCCATTTTTTCTACAAGGGCAGTCATACAAAAGTGAAACTGCTTTACAGAAGTGAAACTGCTTAAACTACACTAAAAACACAAATAAAGTGTACTAAAATGTTGACCGGTAGTGTATATATCTATATTATATATTTAACATAACACTAACCATGTCAAAAAAGGCAATTCTCACCAGTCACAGACAATGCAGTTCCAAGGAGGATGAAAAACAGCATCATGATTCAGATGTTAATATCCTATTTTGAAATATATTATTATGCTGTTTCTTTTTCTTTGTTTTACTTGGTTGTCTCTCTTCCCTGCCCCTCTTTATTTTCCCCGTTTCTGATCTCAAACTGTGCCTCTCAGTTGGGTATATATGTTGCCGTGGGCAGCAGTGTGGGAGGGGGCGCAGTTACAGAAGGTAGTCCCTCTCTGAGTCACATGATCCAGGGCCCTGCGCACACTTTCATGTGGTTTATATCTTTCTTGGTGACACAACTTGGAAACTGACAGGAAGTGACATGCAAGTGGGGAGCCCTACACCCCCATGCTATTATCGCTCTCTCCCTCCCTCCCTCTCATTCCCGCTTTTTCAACATTCAAAACCAAAATTTGTTACACAGATTGATTGGATTAAAATGTAAGTACAGGTACAGAGCTGCTCTACAGCTTGTATAACTTTTTCTTCCACATATTACAAAATATTAAATTAAAGACAATTTAATGTCTTTAAATTGCCCCCCCCCCCCCAGTCATTCAGTCAGTGACCTTTCATCCATTTCATTGTGCTATCTGGATTCAGTGTAACAATTTGTCACCGAAACACCATCTGAATGAACCACCAGTTAGCTTACAGAAAGACTGTCAGCAGATCATGCTATCGAGCCTTCCAGTAATGAGAAACGGCAAGACGTACAGAAAGACAGGGAGGTGACGTTGTTTTGATGGAGGGAACTGGTGTAGAAAATGACTCACCCTCTCCCTCTTTACATTGCTCTCTCAGTCATTCAGCAGTTTATCTATGGCTGTTCAAATGCATAAGCTGAAATCATTCAATATAAACAATTTCCTTTTGGAAGCCAAATGGCAGTTTGCCAAATGATTTACATGACATGCATCTAGAATCACATTTGTAAGATTACAATCTGTTACATTCTGCAAGAGCTCTTTGGTGGTGTGTCTGAGCTTCACGATGAATAGATTTAAACAATTAAGCAATAGATAGATAGATACATACTGTAGATAGATAGATAGATAGATAGATAGATAGATAGATAGATAGATAGATAGATAGATAGATAGATAGATAGATAGATAGATAGATAGATAGATAGATAGATAGACAGATAGTATTGGAAATATTGTGGGTGGTGACTCGGATGTTTGCATAACTAAACTGACCATATTTTCCTTTGGTTGTCCTCCTTGAGCATTGCTTTCTATGTGTTTGATGTTTTTTATTTCTCCATTGTTTCCACACCCTCCCACACTCTCTACTTTGAAAAATGTACTCATATTCAAATGTATCACACAGAACATGAGCTGTAATTTGGTGTACCACAACTGCGCACAGTGTGTGCAACTCTTTGTCTGCATCAGTAACCTTGATAAGTTCAAGTTGTTGAAAGTGTTGCATATTCATGCAGGTAAATATACAGTTCCCTCCACTATTATTGGCACCCCTGGTAAAGATGAGTAAAAAGGCTTATAAAAAATTTAACTTTAGGTGAATTAGCTAAATCTCACACTGAAAAAATGAGAAACATCCAACCTTTAATTGAAATAAATTTATTATGAGAAAAAAAAATCCCTCATCAAGAAATAATTATTTTTAACAAAACCATGTGTGCCACAATTATTGGCACCCCTGCATTTATATATAGAATAAAGGAATCATTTTTAATATTTGGTCGCATATCCTTTGCATGCCATGACTTCCTGATGTCTCTGACCCAACAACATCAAAAGACTCTTGATATCTTATTTTCTGGTACTCTTACAAGGGATACTATAACATCTTTGCATTTCAATGGATCTCTATCAGAATTGGGGGGTGGGACTAGATTTAGCTGTAAATTATGCTGGAACAGCCTAACCTGCATGTCTTTGGACTGTGGGAGGAAACACGGGGAGAACATGCAAACTCCACGCAGAAGGGTCGGCCGGGATTCGAACTCGGAACCTTCTAGCTGTGAGGTGACAATGCTAACTACTGCACCACCGTGCCACCCGAATTTGAACTCACTTCTAACTAAATTATTATTTTCCAATTCTGTAAAACTGAACACACCAATGCAGGTGCATTCTGTTTGAGAGCACAAATGTGGTGCAAGCATTCTCAATGTTTGAAGTTAGTAATGGAACAAACTAAGGTATGTTTCCTTCAGTAAACAATCAATGCGACTTTGTTGAATTCTCAAGCTCACACTTGGGAAATTACAGTTTGCTTTAAAAAAAGCTGATGCACTTTAATTCTGCTGTTTCATCGGGCAATGGGGCTCTTACAATTTACAGTATTTTATTTGACATGGACTACATGTCAAAAAAAAAACACTAATGTGCATACAATTAATTTGATTTAATTTAAGTGAAGACCCATCTGGTCTTCAACCTGCCTAAATGCCCTCATGCCATAGGACTTTCGAACACCCTTCACTGACGGCTGCCACATACAATTCACATCGCTCACACCGGCGTACCAAGCTGTGAATGGCACCGCCCCCTTTTTTATCTTCATACAATTATTACACCACACACTCAAACCAGACCTCTCTGTTTAGCCTTCTCCGTCCAGCTAGCTGTCCCAGCAGCCGCTCCTCGTGGCCCGGGTTATTCTCCGCCCTCATCCCCCTGGTGGTGGAATAACTTCCCAGTCAGTCAGTTAGCAAATTTACTGGATATTTTCATTATGTGGCAACCCACCTTTTCATACTACACCTCAACGTTCCTGTTTTTAAGAAAAAGAAAAAAAAACAACAAGACAGAATTGTTCTCTTCCTTTGTTTTGAGGCATTCAACTTGGCAGTGGCAGCTAATTCGTTGCAGCTTTGCTAGTTCTAAGGGTGCTTGTACAACATGTGAAATGCACTTTTGTTAGTAGGTGGCTGAAAGTAATTGCTGAACAAATTGTTCATGTAAAATATTTGAAATAAATTGCGATATTTGAGTTGAATGGACCGCTGATGCTTGAAGTGTAGCCTCAAATAATGTTGAACTGGACAGAAAATTTATATCTGATGTTATTAAAAGTGAAGAAATGATTAAAACTCCATATTAAAGTACCTGTGGAAAAAAGTGAAGATGGGCAGTGCTAAAGACTTAAATGCTAAAATTTTTAAAAATTAACCAAGCCTGAAAACAGCAGACCCACGCACCCACTGTGATCCGTCTGTGGGGGAGGAGGTCTGTGAGATGTTTTCATAAGAGGGTCTTTCCCTTTGAAGTACATTGCAATGACATGTGGGGGGGGGGGGGGGGGCGGGGGTGTTGGTAGGCCAGAAGCATAAAGAAACCCACATTTGTACTTATGGGGAAAAAATGGTTGTTCAATTGCCAACCATGCAAATTGAACAGAAATTGGAAAATATTCAAATTTCTTTTTTTTTTTCAAATAGATACTGCTGGCTCTTACATTGTCATTTGTTCCAAGTGTAGTCTTATCAAAGAGATCAGAGAGTAGGCATCGTCTGAATAAGTCTCTCTCTTCTCGGGAGAGTTTTGGATTTGGGTTTTGGGTTTTGACTGTCGGATACATGACACATAAAGGACTGGGGAAAGGGAGCATCCAATACAGCATGCACACACTGACAAACAGGGTACTGCATACCCACAATCCACGGAGAGAAGACATGTAACTTGATGGTGCGACGGTGGAGAATTGCACAATGTACTTCTCCAAGGACCGGCTTAACACAGACACCGGGGCTCTTTGGTCTTGGTTTATTAAAAGCAAGATATTTTGTGGGTTCATTCATAAACATGTTTATAAATCTACGTATTTCACAAAATTATAAAATGGAGTAGAGAAAGGGTTTGAAAAAGGGTGATGGTGACAGCAGTGCTCCAACTGTGTCTGGGCGGTTCTTGGCCAAAAAGGCATGGAGGATATACAGCAAAAAACCATTGACGTCACTTATTAAAATTATATGCCAGTGTTAGTAACCTGAAATCGACAGACAGCAATCTTACTGGAAGACAGAAAAATAAGGGTGTGAGAAAGAGATGAGTGTAGACCAGCATACAGAAATAGTTCACATTGACATTTTCCAGTCTGTTCAGCTGTTTGTCTTTCATATTCTTACCAACCTTTACGTCAAAGAACAGGTCAATGTGGTTAGTGTTGTTTCTGCAAAAACAACAATTACATCATATAAAGATTATTTAACCCTCTTCATTGACAGATAAATTCTTTATGGAATTTTTTAAAAAGGCTGACACAGTTGGTTGAGCTGAACATTTTCATGCTGGTCTTCCAAACTGGCAACAAAGTCTGATACACTCTTTACTCGAAAATTAAAACTTGGATTATTGAGGTTTCCCTGCTTTGGTTACGTTTTTAAACACAATGCTACGATGTTAACAAAGGAAATCGGTTTTATATTAATCTGAAGTCGTGTCCATACAATAATTACACTGTTATAAACATTTAATTATAACTGTGGAAGCACAACAGTTACCCAGTCCCCCTTCTATAAGAATGTGCTGAGGACCATGTGTGTCATATATAAATTCTTTGCTCAGGAGTGTAAATGAACATGCATGGCTGGTACCAGTTTAATTGAGGCTGGGATTCAATCAGAATTTGTCTTTAACTTTGACTACGGAATAAAGGCTTGTATTTACTTGTAACCCAAGGTGAAGGGCAAATGTTCATTGAATACATGCCTGAATTTGTAGCTTTGCACCCAGTGCAAGATCACCACTTGTAATACAATATAGTTATTTCTGATATAACCTGGAAGAATGCATGTGAGCTATACTGAGATACACCCCTCTGCACAAATTTTCATTTTAAATGAACTTAACTGCACACACACATATACAGTGGAGGAAATAATTATTTGATCCCTTGCCGATTTTGTAAGTTTGCCCACTGTCAAAGAAATGAACGGTCTGTAATTTTAATGGTAGGTTTATTTTAACAGGTTCATTCTGTGAGAGACAGAATATCAAAAAAAAATCCAGAAAATCACATTATATAAAAGATATAAATTGATTTGTATTTGATTGTGTGGAATAAGTATTTGATCCCCTAGCAAAACATGACTTAGTACTTGGTGGAGAAACCCTTGTTGGCAAGCACAGAGGTCAGACGCTTCTTGTAGTTGGTCACCAGGTTTGCGCCCATCTCAGGAGGGATTTTGGTCCACTCCTCTTTGCAGATCCTCTCCAAATCCTTAAGGTTTCGAGGCTGTCGCTTGGCAACTCGAAGCTTCAGCTCCCTCCACAGATTTTCTATGGGATTAAGGTCCGGAGACTGGCTAGGCCACTCCATGACCTTAATGTGCTTCTTCTTGAGCCACTCCATGTTGCCTTGGCCGTATGTTTTTGGTCATTGTCGTGCTGGAAGACCCATCCACAACCCATTTTCAGTGTCCTGACTGAGGGAAGGAGGTTGTCGCCCAAGATTTCACGGTACATGGCCCCGTCCATCCTCCCCTCAATGCGGTGAAGTCGTCCTGTCCCCTTAGCAGAGAAACACCCCCAAAGCATAATGTTTCCACCTCCATGCTTGACGGTGGGGATGGTGTTCTTGGGGTCATAGTCAGCATTTCTCTTCCTCCAAACACGGCGAGTCGAGTTGATGCCAAAGAGCTTGATTTTGGTCTCATCTGACCACATCACCTTCTCCCAAGCCTTCTCTGAATCATTCAGGTGTTCGTTCATTGGCAAACTTCAGACGGGCCTGTACATGTGCCTTCTTGAGCAGGGGGACCTTGCAGGCGCTGCAGGATTTTAATCCATTACGGCGTAGTGTGTTACCAATGGTTTTCTTGATGACTGTGGTCCCAACTGCCTTGAGATCATTAACAAGCTCCTCCTGTGTAGTTCTGGGCTGATCCCTCACCTTTCTCATGATCATCGATACCCCACGAGGCGAGATCTTGCGTGGAGCCCCAAACCGAGGGTGATTGATGGTCATTTTGTGTTTCTTCCATTTTCGAATAATCGCACCAACAGTTGTCTCCTTCTCACCAAGCTGCTTGCCGATGGTCTTATAGCCCATTCCAGCTTTGTGCAGGTCTACAATCTTGTCCCTGACGTCCTTAGACAGCTCTTTGGTCTTGCCCATGGCGGAGAGGTTGGAATCTGATTGATTGATTCTGTGGACAGGTGTCTTTTATACAGGTAACGAGTTGAGACAGGTGTCTTTTATACAGGTAACAAGTTGAGATTAGGAGTACTTTCTTAAAGCGAGAGGACTAATCTAACCGGTCTGTGGGAGCCAGAATTCTTGCTGGTTGGTAGGGGATCAAATACTTATTTCACTCAATCAAATCCAAATCAATTTATATATTTTATATAATGTGATTTTCTGGATTTTTAAAAAAAATATTCTGTCTCTCACAGAATAAACCTGTTAAAATAAACCTACCATTAAAATTATAGACCGTTCATTTCTTTGTCAGTGGGCAAACTTACAAAATCGGCAGGCGATCAAATAATTATTTCCTCCACTGTACATACACACACCAGGTAATTTGTATGTTTGCACTCCATATATGGATACAAAGTCATAAGTCTCTCATCATAATCTCTTAGACAGATATGAACAATGGTTCAACATTTTTTCCACTTATGTCAAACCTTAAAGGTTTTTACGTCAATCTAAAATAGAAATAGAAGCTTTGGTTTCTGTTTTCTCTGAATATGACATTTATTCCATTCACAGTATTGTTTTTGTTCAACAGTAAGACTGAAACTGTGTTTGCCTGTGTGTGCGTGTGTGTGTGTGTGTGTGTGTGTGTGTGTGTGTGTGTGTGTGTGTGTGTGTGTGTGTGTGTGTGTGTGTGTGTGTGTGTGTGTGTGTGTGTGTGTGTGTGTGTGTGTGTGTGTGTGTGTGTGTGTATTTACATCCCTGTGAATATGTATCATTTAAATATTCCAATATATTGCCATTGCAGTTATAGTCAGTTGTTGCCAGTGGAATGTCATAAATTAGTAATTCCTTGTTAGTTGTCAATATTATAAATGGTAAAAGTGTAAATAAATAATAATAAATTTAGTGTAATTAGAACTGGTTAGAACTATTTAGCAATAGAAAACATGGATGCAAACTTTGTAATCGCATTTATGTGAGCGCACCTTATGTGGCATAATAAATAAAGTAGTAGTGTGGTGATAGTAACTGTATTTTGTTCTTGGATAATTTGTAAAATGTTCAATGAAAAGGTACTCTATTTTATAGTAGGCTATTGCAGTCCATTGGTCCATTGGTAAATAGAGAAAATAAAATTACTTTGGTAAATGCCCTATGAACTGTTAAAAACTATTATGAAGTTTAACATATATACAAATAAATATACTATTATGAAGTTTAACATATATACAAAGTTGCAACCCACACCGCACTGAGCCACTTGGAACACCGAGAGAGCTATGTGAGGATGCTCTTCATTGACTATAGCTCAGCATTTAATACTATCATCCCGGACATTTTAATCAGCAACTATTAGACCTAGGCCTTTCCACCCCCATCTGCACATGGATTAAAGACTTTCTCACAAACCGCCCACAGAGAGTTAAAACTGGCCCCCACATCTCCTCCTCCATCACACTAAGCATTGGCGCACCCCAAGGCTGTGTGCTGAGTCCACTTCTTTACTCCTTATATACCTATGACTGCACACCAGCCCACTCGTCCAATACCATTATTAAATTCGCTGACGACAGAACCATCGTTGGGCTCATCACAGGGGGGGACGAGTCAGCATACAGGGACGAGATACAGGGACTGTCAGAGTGGTGTTCAGTGAATAACCTGCCATTGAACAACACAAAGACCAAGGAGATAATACTGGACTTCAGGAGGAAACGTGACACAGATCTGAGTGCAGACCTTTACGTTCCTGGGGGTCCTCATATCCGAGGACCTCTCCTGGTCGGTGTGGCAGGGTGGGCGTGGTTAGTCTCTGCTTGCAGAGAGAGAGTGAGCCGAGCGGCTCTCGGACCCTGAGCCACAGCTGTCATGAGTTAGTCAGGACAACCCGATAATTAACGATGGAATGATTGTTTGATTGTTGCCTGATTGCTTTGACTGTGAGCCTGGGCTTTAAAGGAGGGAAGCGGGAGATCAAAGGGGGCTGGCTGATGACGGGAGAGGATCGGGGAGAAAAAGGTCCACGAAGACCGTAGCCAGTATAAGCACCAGAGCACCAATTAAAGTGTCTGTTCTTCCCGAGGGTGGCACTCGATCTTGCTACAGTCGGCTAACACCACCGCAACCGTCAAGAGAGCACAACAGAGACTCCACTTCCTGAGAGTGCTCAGGAGGCACAACACAGAGAGGAAGCTGCTGGTGACCTTCTATCGGGCGACAATTGAGAGCCTACTGACATACTGCATGTCAGTGTGGTATGCAGGCTGGTCTGCTGCAGACATGAAAGCGCTCCAGAGAGTGGTAAAGACAGCAGAGAGAATCACCGGCTGCCCACTGCCCTCTCTGGAGGACATTGCTACCTCACGCTACCTCAGCAGAGCCACCAACATTATCAAAGACTCCACACACCCCAGTCACCACCTCTTTGAACTGTTGCCCTCTGGCAGACGTTATAGGTCGGCCAAAACACGCACTTCCAGACTCAGAGACAGTTTCTTTCCCAAAGCAATCTGCACACTAAATATGAAAAAGCACTGAGAGAGTCTATCACTCATTCATTCATGCTGTTATACACCCGCACTTTATCTTTATCATGTGCAATACAGATTATTTATTCCATTTTTATACAAATATTCCCTTTTTATCTTGCTGCTTTTATTCAATGTTCTATGTTTTATTCAATGTCCTGTGTTTTTATGTTTGAATTTGCACCATAGAGTGGCAACAATAATTTTGTTGTATGAATTTACAATGACAATAAAGGCGATTCTTCTTCTATTCTTCTTCTAAACAATATATGAGACGGTGTTTAAAATATGACAATAACTATCAACATAACCATCACTAGTCAACACAAATACAAAAACAGCCGAGACACTTTTTCATATGCAGAGTCACCCATCTAGTGGTACAAATGAGAACTCGTTTTTATTGATTACTGCTGCGCCGCCTTGTACATTTTACGGTAGCTTGTAGTGCGAAATGCATTCTGGGTTTCCACATAAAATGGCGGTGTCTGTATATGAAACGTGAATGACATTTGGGTGCATGAATTCGATTCCTCAGCGTTATTGGCCAATTTATGAGCAGTATATTTAAAATATTTACAACCTGCGTAGTTATATGATAAATAATAATCATCGCTGTAGTCAGTTGGTTACCTGGGGAAGAGGCAGCAAGTATTGTCTGGGTATGTAACGTTAGCAAGCTCAACGTGACTTCTAATCAGCTAACGATGTTAGCTAGCTACGGGCTCTGCACAAGCTAACTTAGACAATACTAACGCAGAGCATCCCACAACTCTTGTGGCTGGCTGTCAGTAGTTTCGTCGTGTTTATTTTATGGTAGCATGTATGACAATCTTTAGTTCAGCAGTGGGCATATGCACTTGCCATAACCTGAGACGATACTTTAGCTAGCTGGAATTCCTAAAATCATTGTTTTTGTTTTTGTGTGAGATTCTAGACCAGGGGTGGGCAACACCAGTCCTGGAGGGCCGTATCTGTTTCTGGATTTTAGACTAACTTCTGCCCTTAATTATTTAATTAGCCCAATCATTTACGTTAGCTGATATTCTCAGTCATATTCTGCGATATGAACAGCAGCTGATGAATGTTCTCGTGCCTGTATGCATTTTAGTGTTTTATTGTGGTGTAATATGCGAGTGAATCTGTGTTGTTGTGTATGACTAATTAGCTGCATGAGGCAGGGTAAGTGGTGGCAGCAAAAACCTGCATACACACCGGCCCTCCAGGACTGGAGTTGTCCACCCCTGTTCTAGACTATAGCTTGACCCTGATCAAGGTGATGACTGTTTCTTTGCATCTTTTTCCAGGTTGAAGATGTCAGTGGTGGGGTTTTTTTTTAGGGCCGGGGTGTCTTTTCATCCCTCTACACTGCTTGAATCTGCGAGGCATATCTCCACAGGTATCTACATTACATTACATTACATAGCAGACGCTCTTATCCAGAGCGACTTACACAACTTTTTAGCATTTATTTTATTTTTTTTAATTTTTTTTACATATCCATTTATACAGCTGGATACATACTGAAGCGATTCAGGTTAGGTACCTTGCTCAGGGGTACAGCGGCAGTGTCCTATCTGGGAATCGAACCTGCAACCTTTCGGTTACAAGGCCAGTTCCTTAACCGTTATACTACACTGCCGCCCCAACGAGTCTAGCCAGCCAACGAGTCATCGGTTTCATACAAACACAATAGGTGTGTAGTTGTGTTCTGCAGGTCATGCTAGTGCAGTTTACCATCTACTAAAATGATATCATGGCGTGTGGTCATTTCTTGTGCGTAGGTGTTCCTCTCTGGCTTTAGGTTAACTGAGCACGGCTGTGAATCTTTGTAGGTGTATGCAGAAGAATCCGAATGCACGCCATTCCAGCGCTCAAAGTGACGGACAGGTGGACGGAGAAACGCGGCATGTATGGTGTCTATGACAACATTGGAATCCTGGGTGAGTGTAATGTGGTCAGGTGGGCTTTTGTTGGAAATGGCAAATCCTTAATGTTGTGATGTGTTCAGTGTTCACATGGCTTGTTTGGTGATATTTATGGCTGAAAGACTTAGTTTGCAAATAATTTGTATTCATTCGGCATATTTGGAGTCAGGCTAGGAAAAACATACAGCTCTGTATTTTGGCCATGCTTATACTGCTTAAAGTCTTTCAGAAAGGCATTACCTTGTATCACAGTGTTGAAATAATGCTTAATAATCCTCTATTATTAAGTGCCATATTACCTTACAGCATATAAACCATCATATAAACATATATACACCCAGGTTCTATATTAAGCATTTATTGATTGCATTTATGAATATAATATGTTATGATTTATAAATGTTTAGGCCTAACTCTTGTATTTTCTGGTAGATTTTTTTAGATTTAAGATTTTATACCATTGTATTCAGTATACCTTATTTTGTTTTCTGTTTTTTATGTCAATCATGAAATATAAAATTCCCTATGGCTAGTTAGATTTTCAGTTATTAGAAACATTGGTTAATTTGTCCAACACTATTGATGACACAGCCCTGTGTTAGTGTAATGTTGTGGCTAGCTGTGTGGTACGTCACATTTTCTAAGTTTTCCGGCATGTCACCTCTCTCTGCGCCATACCTCTCTCCCCATGTCCTGCAGCCTGCAGGCATTTTAAATTCCTGATTTTACCCTGTTGCACTCCCTTTTCAGACCTGTGATAACGAAGGGCTTAGTCAGCAAGGCAAGGATTTACCCATCTGTGGTTCATACAGCTAGCCGATTTTCTGTGAATGTGCCCTGAGTACAGCAGCAAGCAAATGCAAAAGATCATATTTTTATTACAAACCTTTTTAACTCTGTTGCGTTTTTATAAGGGCGCAGTGAAAAATCGATTGAATGCATCGCGTCGCATTCCATTGCAGCTGAAGTTGGGCTGTGTGGAGTACAGGCCATAGGCCTGAGGATGACAGCAGCTTCTGTAAACACAAAAAAAACACAATGCTAAAAATACCTGCGAGACAAGATTCAGTCTAGTCAACAAAACGATCCTGTCCTGGAACAGGACTAAACGATCATGTCCTGGAACAGGACAAAACGATCCTGTCCTGGAACAGTTGGAAACCCTCTCTGAACACTTGGCTAGTGGTCACTTTACTAGTGGTCACTTTACTAGTGGTCCTTAACAGTTCAATGACTGTTTATCAGAGAATCCAGGCCATGGACCACGCCACAGAATGTTATGAATTCCAACTGCGCATTGTCATTCAGAGTGCTCTGAAATTGAGTGCATTATTAAATATTTACTATTGCTGCTAAAATGAATTATCTTAAATATCATTGACTGTTGACAATATAAAACTGAGTTTTGCAATGGCTACATGTTTTCCAAATTTTGGTGTATTTTATGCCACATTTTTAGCGTCAGTGAAATGATTGGCTGTCTCAATAAATATTTCATGAACCGAATTCCTGCCCAGATATAAATGGTGGCTTATTAATTCATCATAATTGCTGAAGACATTCCATCCTGGACCAAAAGTCAATTTGTTGCATTAGTGTATGACCTGCACTTAAAACTCTGTACATGTATCCCTTAGTCCTTGAAGTTGTGCTTTTAAAATAATTTTGTGAATGGTTCTTGCATTTAGCCCAGTATCAGTATCTACAGTTTACACAAGTTCTGTTTTTAACACTGCGCATTATCACAAACACAACAAATTGTAAAAACTCATGAAGGCGACCACCTTGTCTGAATTAGCACTGGGGAATACAGTGCCTACGTATGTGCATCTCCAATAATGTACTCTTCGTAATCTCTACTTTGCATATTATGATGTAATCATCACTTTACCTAAGTATCCATTATAATTTATTGTTGAGAGCCCATTTGGGCCCAGGTTTAAAGCAGGTCCAATGTGGACGTAATACGGGTAGTAACAGTACATCAATTAATAAGATGCATAATCATTTTGTTCATTTTAGTTTTTGCTCCAGTCTTTGGTAAGGCCATTTGGTGTGAATTGAATCTAAGCTGCACTGGAATTGATTATTAAATTTAAATTTAAAAACTTAATTTGACCACAGCTCTACAAACCGCTGTAGCAGTAGTAGTTCAGTAATGTATTAAAAATAATTTAGCTCTTCTGTGTCCTCCTACGCTGTCACAATATGTAATTATTAATCATCATGTTTGGTGTAGGTGACTTCAAAGCCCATCCACGAGACTTGATTGTGGCTCCAGTTTGGCTGAAGGGTTTCCGTGGCAACGAGCTGCAGCGTCTCATACGGAAGAAGAGAATGGTGGGGGACAGGATGATGACAGCCGATCGGCACAACCTTGAGAAGAGGATCGGTTTCCTTTACAGGCACTTCAACAGATACGGCAAACACAGATGATCAGTGTCCAGCACCTGATCAGTAGCTTTGATCCATTATCACGCATAGCTCACTAACTTATCACTCTTAGACTGATACGTAATTACAGCTGGCCTCAGCTCTAACGGTAGGCCTAATAATGTTGGGAGACTGCATCAACTTTGGCTTGACTGTTAAATCAATGGTCTGGTGAATGCTGTGCTAGTTATGTGTATTTTGCCATTTTTTTAAAAATGTGTTGTAAATGTGAGGTGTGAATAAACATAATTAATAAAATTGTTTTTAATATGTGTTCTCAATTTCTTAAGTTTTCACTATTGAAACGAATGAAAAGAATAGGCCTACTCTGTGCTTGGTTTTGATGCTCAAAGTAGTCCTGGGCATTGTTTGAAATGAGTGTAGGCCTATGTTAAAAAGCAGAAATAAATTATAATTACCCATGCTTTACTATGCATGTTACAATACTAAACATTACCCATACTGTGCATTATAACTATGCTGTTTCTTTTAAAAAATTGTTATGAAGCTGAGGTGTTAAGCCATTATAGACAATTTCATTTGAAATTTTTGATATCACCTAACAAGCTCTAAAAGCCTTTGCTTCGATTAGCCTTTTGTTGTAACACCTGATGCTAATATTTAGCCTACATCAAAAAAAAAAAGTATCGGATGCAGTGCCTTAAGGATTATAGCAAAAGGCTAATAAGCAACAATTCTTAGGTTCATTAGCTAACGTAAAAATGTTCAATTAGTCTACTATGTTTTAATGCTTGATCTTCATAACTGTTCTGTAATTAACATGGTTGTAGATAATGCATAGTATGGGTAATGTGGAGCAAAGTGTATAGTTCAGTGTGGACATTTTTATTACTTTTTAAGACGGGCATACTCGTTTCAAACTTATTAGAATGATAGAAAATACGTATTTACTGTACTTACAAATTACAATTCTCAACTGGCAACTACTTGTAAATATAAAAGCTTGTATATGTGTAGGCCTACACGAGCCAATAATGCTACAACACAATAGCCTACTACACTATAGGCTAACACAAGTTATTTATGATAGACTTTTCTGGTCTTTCTACTGTCACTAGTTTATTTATTTATTTATTTGTTTTGAATAGTACAAACCATGTCCCTTTCTATAGGGGTTATGCACGTTTGGTCATTCTTGATGGAACCTGCCCCCATCCTCTTTCCTTTAAATTACGTTCATGGTGTCAGTGCAGGGATACAGAGAGACAATGAGTGTGGATTTGGGGAATAAATACTCCGGGTCAGAGTGTTATAATAAGAGGGCCGGAGGTGGATGGAGAAAGTGAAGGGTGGGAAGACGGGGGTGAAATGCTCCCGAGCGCGTGAGTCTAAAGAGAGTGAAGAAAAAGCAGACTCAACATTCCGCACAGTGCCGTACTGCAGTGTCGTCCCATCGCCCTATCCGAGAGAGGGAGAGAGAGAAATCTGCAGTAGCCTACCGCAAAGTGGAGAGAGAGAGAGGGGCGAGTGAGAGAGAGCCAAAGAGGGGGAGGGAGGAGAGAAAGAGGTACCGCACCACCGTCCAACTACAGCGTAAGCAAGAGAGAGCGACGCATTATTGCAGTATAGTTCCATCAGAGATACGCGCAAAAAAAAAAAAAAAAAAAAAAAACCTACCGCACTAACCTGAAATCCGACACACACTCAACGACAGACAGACGGTTAGGGGGGGAAAAGTGAAATTATATAATTAGTGAACCCTGTAGGTAGGCTATCTATTGCATGTTTGTATGTTTTTGTGGTCTTAGTAGATAGAATACGATTAGGCTAAGTCGTAGGTTTGGTTTTTTCATATTTTTGTTTCAAGTACCGTGGACTACAATTCTGTTTTTGGGCTTCTGATTATTTAGCCTATTTCTCGATTTGCCTCGTTTTATTCCGTCAAGTTTTTTGAGTGTGTGTTTTTGGATTCAGATACGCTTCTTGGATTTAGAAGGACTATTTTCACCAAAAATGTATATCTTTATATGAATCTTTCACTTTGGAAATCTATTTTCCTTTCTTCGAGGGTGAATTATTGCCAGATGCGCGCTTCGGTATTGCGGCACTTTCCGTGATGACTTGCAAAGGGAAAACGACATCGTTTTAGAAATTTCAGCAGAAACTCACAGGCAATCCAGCTATTATTAAAACTGCTAGTAGGCTAATTAATCGAGTCGTATAATTAATCTGTGTGATCACAGACAGTTTAGTTATTTTGGAGTTCACCGAGTTTTTTTACGTAATCGGCTTTTGGCTCGAACCTCTCTCTCTTTCTCTCTCTCTCGCTCTCTCAGTGAGCCAGTCTTTTAAGCAGCTGCAAACGAGATGTAAGTAGCTATGCGGTATTCAATTACTTTATCATAAATACGTTTTTATGATTATTTTTTAGTTCATCTAATTTACTCGACTACTTTTTATATTTGTTTTTATTTGATTTATATTTCATAGTGTTTAATTATGACAACATCGACGCAATTATGTTATTATACTGTTCATTTGTCTTTTATAATTCTGTTACCTTTGAATTAGACATGTTTATAAGCAATTCATTTCTGTAATGTCTATATTACTATTACTTTAATCTGCTGTCTATAAAACTACACAGTGTGTCTCAATCTCAATCTCTCAGTATATTTATATCTACTTCAAGCATGCTAATGCGTTCTTCAATTTGTCTTCTGTTGGACATGTATAGTCTATTGCTTTCTATTTACTTAAATTATTCTTTCTGAATGGGGTGAGTGGTATTTATTTTAACTGTCCTCTTGTTCACTGGATACAGATTATATGTAACTAATACATAATAATACAACGGCTAATTGTGTATGCATTTACAGGACCATAAAGGCAATCATTCAATTTCATATGTGATCACAAGGCCTGCTTTTCTCCGTCGCAGCTTCTCAGGAATATTAATCAACCCATGCATCAATGAGTAGTGACAATACATTTTCTGTACAATCTCTTACTGAGACGGCATGCCCTCACATTGTCGCTCTTTCTCTGGCCTGTGTGACAGTGTCCATGCACCGTATAGCATCAGGGCTGATCAGTCACCCTGTCTATCCTGCATCGATATATCAGCACGTATGTGTATGACCTCTCCCTTTGTAGGTCTGCCCCAGCACCCGATGCGGCTGCCCCAGCAGGGGCCCCCGGAGCCCCAGGGGCCCCTGGTGGAGAAGGGGGTGCCCCAGGACCTGGACCTCCACCCGCTCCCCCCAACCTCTCCAGCAACCGCAGATTGCAGCAGACGCAGGCGCAAGTAGAAGAGGTAAAAATGCATAGCAGCAGAGGGACGGGATCGACTGCAAGGAGGAGCAAGCATGCTAGGGGGAAGGGCAGGCGATGGGATGGGGGCAGGGCTGCTGAAAGAGACAAAGATCATGAGCAGCACAACGCTAACATAGGGCCAAGAAGCACCCCTGGCCCTTTCTTTGCTGTTTTATGATAATGGTTTGTCGTGCCTTGTCCTGTTCCAGTGATCAGTTACTCCTCTGCCAGTGTGAATGCCCTATGAATACTCAGTTACTCTGCCAGTGTGAATGCCCTATGAATACTCAGTTACTCTGCCAGTGTGAATGCCCTATGAATACTCAGTTACTCTGCCAGTGTGAATGCCCTATGAATACTCAGTTTAGTCAGCCAGTGAGAGAGAGAGAGAGAGAGAGAGTGTGTGTGTGTGTGTGTGTGTGTGTGTGTAGCAAGTGACAGGACCTCACTTTCCCAGCCTGTTCAGTGTGGTCTGGCCTCCGCCCCCAGGTGGTGGACATCATGCGTGTGAACGTGGACAAGGTCCTGGAGAGGGACCAGAAGCTGTCGGAGCTGGACGATCGGGCCGATGCCTTGCAGGCCGGGGCCTCCCAGTTTGAGAGCTGCGCTGCCAAGCTGAAGAACAAGTACTGGTGGAAAAACTGCAAGGTGCGTCTCTAGGCCTGCGGGCAGCTGCGGGCCGCCACTGTTAATTCCCTCATTAGCGCGCCAATTAGCGGAAGCGTTCAAGTAGGGCAGCACCCGTGGACAGAAGGTGAGATTTTTCAATCGCAGCACTGACGTGTGCTGCCTGAATTGGATGACATGCAATCACAGACACATTCGTGCCTTTACATTAACAAGCTCAGTTACTTCTGTGGTTCTGCGCTATAAATTGGCCCCTAAAGTGGGCACCACCAAAGCCAGCTGTTCCCCACTTGAGGCCTTATTGGAAAATGAGGATCTTTTCTTGACTGCCAGTGGATTCTTATACTTTTATAACGGTTGACCCACTTTATCTTTCTCTCACTTCCCTGTAAGATTTTTCTGTTAGTCCAAGTTTACCATTCTTCTCATTTTTATACGTACGCCTTCCTGTTCTCTCTCTGTATCTACCTTCATCTTTTTTGCTAATTTCTGTGCGTTCACACTGCAGACGCACTTTGCAAATGAGAATCTTTATTGCTCAGTCCATCTGCTCACCGATTCTCCTCTTTATTGCCCCGTCAATCTACGAAGCAAACTGTATTCAGGCTCAAATGGTTGGAATGCTGCCACGACCAATCACATTTGGGCAATGTTCAGGTTTTTCAAAGGAGGAAATGACATCATTGCGCAGTATCGTGGACGGGGACTAGAATCCCGCTGTGAGCCCTGATAGGGCTCCTGCCGCTCTTCGCTGGCATCTTCTGTTCCCGCAGGCTTTCTACGCTTTTAATGGCTTTCCCTGTCTCGGTGGCTGCCTTTCTACATTCTGCTAACAGTCAGGGTTATTTTTCCTTTTCACGGTTTGTGCATGTTAACTCCGTATGTCACATCATCCCTCAGCAGACTAAAGAAAGTTTTATATATTTTTATATATAGTTTTATATATGACGATGCAAGACAATGCCACAGTAACATGTTGGGAAAGCAGTTTCCTACAGGCTAGCTGTGGTCATAGCAACAATATAATCAAGACCATAACTGCAGGTGGTGTCTTGAAATGTGCTAGCAGTTCTGTACTGTTGGAGGACATTGTTTGGCAATATGATTATGAATAGCCTTTTAATCTTTTTGTCCTTTAAGTATGTGTGTTCAGTTTGATCCGGTTCAGTTTGGCGATACTGCAATTGACCTAATGACTGAAAGTGAGATTAAACAAATCCCAGATTAACAGGTTGTTGTAAAATACTGAAATGAGTACTGACACCTCCTCTGTCCATCCTTCCAGATGATGATAATGATGGGGATCATTGGTGTCATCGTGGTCGGAATCATTTTCTGTGAGTTTTCTAATTTTTCAATTTTTATTAGTAACATAGCTTGTTCGTATTCAATATTTACTTAATTACGGGGTGGGATAGAGTATATAATCTTTAAATGAAATCACGAAGACTGTCCTTCTATTGCCACAGAACTGTAAGTAGATTCATTTGCAAAGACGAATGGGCATATAACATAGTTAAAAGGTTTACAATGAAAGCCATTTCTATCCTATAAGCTGTCATATTCCTGTAGTTATGGATGGGAGAGTGCAGATTTCAGGCTGGCCTTGGATTGGTGCTGCTCCATGATTTGGTGTCTTACAAGGTCAAAGGTCAAATGAAAGAGAATGACCGTGACCCCCCCCCCCCCAGAGAACAACAGCAATGGCAGAATCGTATTCTCAGACATTGAAGTAAATATCTACTACAATACAGTTCAGTCCATATGTATAACATTCTCTTTACTGTGCTAGCAATCTAACCTAATATACTGTAGCTTGATTCATTTTTGTTAAAGTTGTAATTATAAATCATACGTATTTAAAATTATGTTAAACCGGTCTTTGGATTTGGCTCTGTAATACAATTTCACCAGCATCACGTAGATCAGCGTCTCATGATTTTGCAATGAACTATGGGAGTTTGAGGCAAGGGAGACAATGGATGTGTGTATTTCAAAATTGATTTAAAAGACTGTATTGGCATGTCAAATTGAGTGATTGGGAGAACACATGTATAGACGGTTGATTTTGAAATAGATAGCAAGTAGCCCAGAGCATGAATTCAATTGTATATGCATTTTTCACACAAAACAGGAGCAATTTTCTCCCCACCTACATCTGCGTTTGGGTAGGATCTTCATTGTTCCACATCATCAGGATGAATTTATGTAAATCTTGGGAGAGCTATCTTGACAAGCAGGGTCTTATATGTATCATGTTCCAAGTGTTTCTATGGTCTTCTACAGACAGTTAAATGCTCTTTAATGTTTTGGGCTGAAATTTTCATTTAACAATTCAAGCAAAACTCTTGGGAGGAGACACTGCTGCCCAGACCACAGAAATTGCATCAGTGAACATCAACCTGTGTTAGTGCTACACATACTGTATGGGTACTGTGTGTGTCACACATTAGATTTTAACCACGGGACTGGAGGGTGAATGCTTTGTGTTCAATCCCCCCCAGAAAGAGAGTATGTGCAAGAAGGCTTAAGCAAGCTGTTCATGAAGTGCAGTAGAGGAAATGTGTTCCCAAAATGGAGGGTGGAAATGCTAGAGCCAAGATCTCAAATGTACACTCACGTTACAGCTGAGACAGGGTGGACACATTGCTTTAGCTGCTACAGCCCCACAAATTATTTATTATCTTATTATTGTGATAAATAATTTAGCGGATGCTTTTAAATTGCATTTTAAATGCATTTAAAATGTAAATGTGAACAGTTTTATTGACAGGACATTAGACAGAGGAGATGTAGGCTAGCAGTACAAGAGAATCCAGTCCTCTAAACCTAAACCGTCTGCAAAAAGCATGGCATCTTCCGTTAATGATCAGAAGATTTTGACTGAAAATGTCTGAACTCAATGAATTACAGCTTTGTGTGAGTGAAATGAGCCTCTCGGTACATTTATGAATACACTGCAGTGGCCAGAGTAGTCAGTGGCTGTGTAAGAATGATGGACCATAATTCCCTCTTGGAGACGGCGATTGTGTATCCCTGAGTGCATAGAACAATTTCCGCCTTCTGCTCTGTCCCCTCTTGCACTGCATATTTTTGAACGGCTTCTCTCTGATTCCCACTCTCTCCCTCTCTCCCCAGTGTATTTCTTCTCTTGAGCTGGCCCTTGTGTGGTAGGACACAGACTCCACAATGACAAAGGGAGGGAGGGAGGTCGGGGGGGAGTGGGGAACAACACCGTCAAACTCCACTCTCCTTTCCCCTCCCTCCTTCCCTCCCTCCCGGCCGCCCTATCTCCTCACCGAAGTCTTCCATCCAACCATCCTGCACTCAGAACGTGACGGTAGTGTGTAGACGTCAATATCTCTCTGCTCTCTTCCCACCCGAACCCTCTTTTCTTTCTCACTCGCTCTTTCTCTCTTCGGATCAACAGCGTCTCTTGCTCTCTCCCTGTCCATGTGTCTAGTGCATTATTTGAAGGGTCCAGCAGACACAAACAAAGTGGACTTTGACAGAGGGAGAGAGGATTTGAGAAAAAGAGGGAAGGAGTAAGGAAATGAGACGGGTAGGGCAGGCAGAGAGTAGAAGAATGAGAGAAAGAGTGTGTTGGGAAATATAGCAGGTGATATGGATTACATTTTCTAAATCCTAATTACGCCAAAGCTTGTTCATTTTACCTTTTGGAAGCTTCCTGCATTTGTAAATTGATACTGACATACCTAACAATCTTCCAAGTCTCCTCCTACTACTGCTACTATTAATACTAATAATAATAATAATGATACAGACTCGCGATTATGATAATGATAATATGAATAATTTTGTTGTGTTTGTGTACCAAATCATCGTAGCGATTAGCTGTTCCCAAATTAGCTGTTCTTTTGCTTTTCTGGTGGTCCTTCCTTTATCTCTTTGTCCATCGTTCTCTCTCTTTCTGCCTCTCTGAAAGAGAACTCAGAGACAGAAGGAAAGAAGAGGAAGAATCCAGTCAAGATTTTAAGTTGATTATCTTAACTTTTGGTATGTCTCAATACTTGCGCCACCGTCAGATGGGAAAAAGGACGTAGAACAAACCAGGGAACAAAATAAAATGTATAAATATAAAATGAAGAGAATATATAAAAAAAATAAAATGTTAACAGATTTGAGACGTGCAGTCTCCTGCCCGTGTGATCAGACGTATTCTGAATCCCTCTGACAATGGCACACATATAGACTGCCAGGAAGCAATGTGAAATGTGTCAAAATAATATAGGTAGTTTGTGTAGATTTGTTTGTTAGCGAGTTAGAGACTTGGCAGCGTAGAGCTGGTTGGTTCTGTTCACACAGCTGTATGTTGAAGAGTGGGCCGTCTGCAGTGGCGATGTCCGGCAACCGCTCTGGTTCCAGTAGGACAGTGTGAGTGACATCATCTCATATCCAAAGACATATTGTGTACTGTGGACTCACTGGACTGGACTAGGTACTGTTTATGCCTCTGATGGCTTGCATGGCTAACGGTGCCCCTATATTCCCATATATCACCGTCAGTGTACTGTGTCTATCATTTCCATCGCTGCTTTTTAGTGATGTATTTCACATTACCGCTGTGTGAAGAAGAACCCTGTATGACTTTAATATAAAAGCTCATTTGTAAGAAATGACATGCAATGAAGGTGATGCCAAGTGTTATATTTTGTTAAGAGTTATTCACATGCTTGAGGAAAAAATTATTATTATTACACGGTACAATGAAGGAAATCTTATATTTAAGACACAAAAAGAACCAGACGGATTTAACTTTTGCCAAAATACTGATTCTTTTTCTCTTCTTTTATTTGTAAGTTATTGCTGAAAGTTGAAACATTTCTCAAGGACTGTTAAGATAACAGCTGTAAAAGCCTGAAAATGTAAATTGTATTTATGAATGAAAAACAAAGGTTATGACTGAAAACGATCAAAGGAATATGAGAGATGCTACTGAGTTATGTGACCGTCATTTAAACGCATGCCTATTTGCCAACCACTTTTGCTGATGCCAATAAAGAAATCATCGACATGTGCTGTGTTTCAGGTCATTATTGGCTGTCGCTTATGTGCATTGTTAAATTATCTTTGGGCGATTTCATAAAATGTGCATGCAAGCAAACATTTTAATATCCAGCTGCACGCAAATACAACTTGAAAGAAATTGACGTACACACGCATTGATGGAAATAACACAGCACAATTGTTTTATTATGGTTTTCTCCTTTATTTTTAAATGTAAACCCGTATTACAGTTTGCAGTTCATCGATGAAAGACCCAACCTGGAAAAACACAGTCCAGCTCTTCTTTAGTCCATTTTCCATCTCTCTACCTCTGTTATGGACTCAGGGTTCCTCAGTGATCTTAAATGATAAAAAATGAACAAAAAAAATTATTATTACAATTGAAAAAAGAAACATGAGGGAATAACAATATGCTCATATATCAATATATGAAAATATGTTGGAGTATATACGAGTATAAACCTGTATAGTAATATGCATCCATTTCATGACACTGGACCCACGGAATGACAGACACACAGTATCACGTGGACAAAGACATAAGCAGACTTAATTGAGATACTTTCCTAAGACACAAGCAGACTTATTTTAGATACGTGGCTAAGACACGAGTAGGCTTACTTGAGATACTTCAGGCTATTTCAGCAGGAAGTAGAGAGACAGCAGAGTTGCAGCCACCATACCCACTAACATCCAGTAAGACCTCGCTGTGGAATTCACAAAATAGAACAGCATCATTCTGTATCTACTTAAACTCTTACTATTCAAATGTACACGTCGACATGACAACATACACTGCCTGGCCAAAAAAAAAGTTGCACACTCTAATATTTTGTTGGACCACCTTTTAGCTTTAGCTTTCATTATGGCGCGCATTCGTCGTGGCCTTGTTTCGACAACCTTATGCAACGTCACAACATTTATTTCCGTCCAGAGTGGCATTCATTTTTGGCCAAGATCTTGTATTGACGACGGGAGAGTCGAACCACTCCGTAAAGTCTTCTCCAGCACATCCCAAACACTTTCAGTGGGGTTAAGGTCAGGACTCTGGTGGCCAATTCATGTGTGAAAATTATTCCTCATGCTCCCTGAACCACTCTTTCACAATTTAAGCCCGATAAATCTTGGCATTGTCGTCCTGGAATATGCCCACTGATGGGATACCCTGGTCATTCAGTACATTCAGGTACTCAGCTGACTTCATTTTATTGCTGCATAAGGTTGCTGAGCCTAGACCTGACCAATTGAAGCAACCCCAGATCATAACACCTCCAGAGGCTTGTACAGTGGGCACTATGCATGACGGGTGCAACGGCCAGGCAGTGTAGTTTGTGGAAGCTTTCTCAAAGAATAATACCATCTGAATTTACATATTTTTCTATTTTATTTTCTATTTTTCAATTACTATTATCGTCTGTTTACTATTATTGTCTGTTACTGTTAAAACTACCCCTGTAATCTGTTCCCATACATAGAAACGTGACAAGAAACCAATGTATTACTGTATTATGTATAGAGCATGACGAGTCTAATTCCAGCTTCACTTTAACATTATTTAATCATGCCAGGGTGAAGGCCAGTTTGCTGAGCTGCACAATGTGAGTGTGTTACATCGAGCACATACCTGGCTCAGGTGCTGACACTGTTAAACTAACACTGAGAGGTGTGGCCAAGGTGCTGTGCGAGACCACGCAGGTGACAACGGTCCCAGCTGGTAGGGCAGAAGGGTGAATGGTCAAATGGGAAGACAGGGAGAGGGTTCTGTCACTGTATTGCCGGTGACTCGTGAGTGATGAATTCTGGGTAAGGGAGATGGGCTCCTCCTTTGAAGGAAGGAGATACAGCCACTCTACCTGAGAACCACAGCATAGGAGCATGAATCAATTACCACAATGACACAGTCTACAGAGAGAGAGAGAGAGAAAGACACAGACATTCAAGCTAGAAAGTAATTTCACCAAGCCACCACTATGACTAGAAATAATCACTTTTGCTTCTGGATAAAACAGCCACATAACAGGTTTCCAAATTGCTAAGGAAAATATCCTTATAGCAAAGATAATTTTATCAAGTGTTCAGAGTAAGACCTGCGTGATGTGGTCAGTGAGAACTTAATAATTTGCTTGGTTGATTAAAAAAAATATATCAAGCTGAAACAGTCATACTTTATTTGAAATTATTTGAGATACGAACCTCTACATCCAGTGGATAGTAACGCTCACAATGACAGCTCACTTTTTGGGGCAACCCATCCTTAAATATCACCGTGTCCACTGAGAGAGACACATGGGGTGGCTCTGAGAGAGAGAGAGAGGGAGGGAGTGACAGAGTAGGAGAGAGAAAGAGTGAGAGAAACAATGAGAGAGAGAGAGTGATTTTTAAGAGAGAAAAATATGGCAATGGAATTCCATGTAAATATACATTTTATAAATAAATCCATGTAAAATCAATCACAGAAGCAAAACAATTATCTATGTATATACCTGCCATACCTTGGTGTAAATTTGTATAATCATGCAAAAAATATACAGGTACGTTAGAGAAGATAAATGAACAGACTAGGAGATGTTTAATTACTTCTATAACATTATGCCCAAGATATGCATTTTGCACCTTTACAATGCAAGTGAATGCATGAAATGTGAATAGTTTGCTATAGTTAAGGCCACCCAATAGCCTCTTTGTCAAGCCACTTCTCAAAAAATTATCCCATTTTCACCACCTCAACCATGTAAGTTGATAAAGTAATTGCCACTAAGTACTATGATTGACGGCGATGTTTATAAGTGACACTCATGTTAATTCAGTTTGATTATTTACTACTGTGGGCATGCTGCAATATTTTTAAATGTTGTACAGGGGCATGCTGCAATATTTTTAAATGTTGTACAGGGGCATGCTGCAGTATTGGTAAATGTTGTACAGGGGCATGCTAGTTTTGCGTTTAAAGCAGTGGGAAATACCCACGTTAAAAATGAGAGAGATTATATAAGATTGAACTTGCACACAAAAAAAAAAAAAATTAATTGTAGTAGTAATAAGAAAATAGTTTACAGCTGAGGTTTATTAAACCTAAAATGATAAATTAAATTAAAGTGGTTAATGTCACGTACAAAGTTCAAATGAAAACTCAAATATGATTACATTTTTATCATGTTTAACAGTCCCTTCTGTGATGTTTCTCAGTTTTTAAATGTCGGTCTTTTGCCATCTTCTTTGCATATTCTTTTGTTAAATTGCAAATTGTGCAAAATAATAAACAAAATAAATGCAGTGTACCAGGCGGATACTGCTTCACTCGTTCGCACAAAGATATGCTTTTTGTAACATTTAGGCCTGCATCCATGTTCACTTTCCTTCCTCTGACTCTTCCCATATTAGATCAACTCATTGTTTTTATAATCGTTTCAACTAGAAACTCAGTTGTACGATTTGTCACTTGACTGTGCTGTTGAATTGTCTATGGGGACCCCTGGAGAATAACAATTGAAATACAAGTTTAAATCCCTGCAGGTCACATGGTGGAAACAAAGTGGTGGCCCTGGTTACAGTATAAGGAGATGTGCAAGATACTCATTTCATTTCAAATGCTCTTGCTTTGGTAAGACCTGTTATCTGGAGTTAATTTTTTTTAAAGAAATATTGAGAAAAAGTCCTGCTATATCATCCATTGAAAGCATCTACATATATATGTGAAAGGCATCCCAAATTTCCTTTGGGTTTTTGTAACTCACGGGTGAGGTGAAGCTGTATGACCTGCTGAGCCTGGTACAGCCCAGCGCTCACAGTGCAGATGTACGTGCCTTCGTCAGGCACCTTCACCTTCGTCAGTGTCAGGGAAACGTTCCCTTCCTTCACCACAAGAGCCAGGTCCACGCTCGACCCGTTTCTATCCACATGGACTGACAAAAAGAAAACACGCAGTGGATTATATTGTGCTCAACCAAATGTACATTCATTACCTTAAACAAAAACAACAGGTTCTTCTCCTGACTTTCCATAAGAGTTCAATAGGAAAATGATTCAGGAGAAACAACTCCATCCAGATCTACTGCATATCTGGCAACAGAGTGATGGTTTGATACCTCAGACCCTTGATGACTTACAGCCATTTAGCCAACCATGTGTTGCATACTGTTCCAGCATAACTTCATCTAACCCCCCCCCCCCCCCCCCCCCCCCCCCCGTTAAGTGAGGTGTGCTTTGTTAGGGTTGGAGTGAAAACCTACAGGACAGTAGATCTCCAGGAATAGGGTTTGGGTTATAGTATCGCTTGTAAGTGCACCTGAAAATAAGATTTCAATTCTTTTGATGTTGTTGGGTCACTGACATCAGGAAGTCATGGCATGCAAAGGATATGCAAACGAATATTAAATATGATGTTCCATTTCCAATCCAATGTGTTGGAGTACACGGCCAAAAGAACCAAAAAACGTGTCACTGACCGAATCCTTTTGGATTGCACTATATATAATGGCATTCTTACACAATGTATGATGATGGATTGAAAGAGGATTTCTGAATTATTATGAAAAATCCTCTGCTTATGTTTCCTCGTCTCCTCCCCTCTTTCCCTCGCATGTTTCCTTGTGATTTGTTCAGAAGTAATCAAAGGAAGGAATCAAGGTAAAACCACAAGAAACATTTTAGAGAATTTGAGCACAGCCTTGGCGTTGATGCAGGCCTGAGTTTGCTACATTATTCTGTATAAAGACCAGTTGTGATTGGCCCTTTCCTTTCTCCTGCTCTTACCTATTGGCTGCTCCTCAGTCTCCATAGCTTTCATCTCCAGCACTCTCCGTCCACTTCCTCTGTGCTGCAAGCGCCACTCAAGCCACATGGCATGCACTGGGAAGGGGTCCTGCTGTTTGAAGCCACAGTCCAGTTGGGCATCGCCCCCTAGAGGAGCTCTGAGGGACTGCAAGCGCGAAAACACCAGGAATGCCACTAACAGAGAGTGGCAGGCAGTTAAAATACACAATCATTACAACTGATGGAGCTAGATGCTAAAATGTGTAGCTAACAATAAACACAAGACAAATATTCTACAAAATAATGAAAAACACTTCTATAATAATAATAATAATAATAATAATAATACCCTCAGTAAGAATGGTTCCTGATTGGGTGAGGGGAAGTTCCAACTTGCTTTGCAGGAGAGGAGTGGCCGCAGACTGCTCCCCCTCACCCATAGGGGGCAGTGTCTGCAGGACCAGAGTGAGACTTATCCCACCCCCTTCCAGCATCACGGAGCCAATGAAATACGCCACTGCTGCATCCACTTCAACTCCACGGGGGAAGTAGCGGCTGATTTCACAGCTCACCTCCTGCTCGTTGCAGTCAGCGTGGAGAAGTGAATCTGCTTCTGGGATTTCAGGTGACGTCACTAGCGAGAGGAGGAGGGAAAAAATGTGTTACTTTGTTGCTGTAAGCTGCTGAAATTAAAAAAACGCAATGACAATCCACAGCAAGTAATAATACACTGGTCTGATTATCACAGAAAACACTCATGCACCTCCAAAATCAGCATTGAAAACACTTTGGTTTTTCTTCTGCACTTCAATTTCCATGGAAACAGGATGTACACATGATAGCAAGCAACAGCATGCATTTGTGTTTTCAATGTATGCCTACCACAGGCCTTGAACCTTGCCTCATTGCCATCCATGCAATTAGCTTTGTAAATGTGCCCAAAGAAGCTCTCCTGCGAAAGAGCCAACAGCCATACCACCATGTATCCTGCTCCTGCTGAATGGCTGAAGCTAAGCAAGAGTGGGCTTAGGTGGAAGGGAGACCTGCTGGGAAAACCAAGTTGCTGCTGGACGTGGTCTTGGAGGGCCAGCATGGAGTTATCTTCCTTTTGGTCAAATAAAACCCAATGCAATGCTCATGAGACGTTAAACCGAAGTCCTGACTCAAAGATCCCATGGCACTCATCGCAAACAGTAGGGGGTTCCCTGGTGTCCTGGCTAAATTCCCAACCTGGCTCTCTCAACCTATCCCCCGATTTAATTGGTTTAAAAAAAATTGTTCTCTCCCTCTCCACATCAGCAGATGTGTGAGGTGAGTTTCCCCCTCATCACTGTAATGTGCTTTGAGTGTGAGAAAAGCGCTATATGAATACAAGGAATTATTAATATTATAAATAACTCAGCTGTCAATTTGGTTGGCTCTAGGTGGCGACTCGCTCATGCCATTGAGCCGCACTATCTCTGCAAGTGTAGAAGAGCTGTGACACGGACCTTTGGCCTCGATTATGATGTCATCTGGATCAGGGTTCGCAGGGGGGTTATAGGGGGTCAAGGTTTCAGGTGAGAGGTCAGGAGACACAGGCAGGTCCCTCAGAACCAGTGTTGCTGGAGTTCGGGAGAACTGGCTTCCACTGGCTCCCATGGTTCCAAGACCTGCACCCTCCTCCACCAGAGAACAGGACAGCACCACGTCTGCGCCGCCAAACCCTGCTTGGGCAAGGTGTGAAGGAGGGAAACCTGTTAATGAAACGCATCACAAATGCGCCCAGGAGAGCAAGTGAGCAAGATAACCTGACCTGGCAAAATTAGCATAAAAATGAATTTAGGAAACAGTGACGAGTTAGCAGGACATTACATAAGCCTACTTAACATTACGCATCAATATTGGGACGGACGTTTTTGGTAATAAAAATTGAACAGAGCTAATGATAGACCCAAGAGTAGAAAAAAATACATTTTTGTTGCCCTTACAAACGCTCCTGTGAGCATGGGTGGGCTAGGGTGGCCCATAGCCACTACATAGTATCCTCCTGGCCCACCCATTTATCTTGGCTGAAACATTACACCGAGGTAGTTCTGGCCCACCTATATCACTCTCAGAAAAAAAAGGTATGGAAACCCTGCTAGAAAAAACATTAAAAACCATCAGACAATTCCTAATGGTTTTAATGGAATTTCATGTTTTTGTGATGGATTCTGCTGGTTTCTGATAGTCTATTGGTAATCCAGTGGCTTCTAATGGTCATCTGGTGGTGCTCTGTTGGACTCTAATGGTATCTGTGGGGATTTTGATGGTCTCTAATGGTCTGTAATAGTAACCTGATGGGAGACCAAAACCAAGATGTCCCAATTCCCATCACGTAATGGTTACCATTATGTGATGGTTTCTAATGTTTTTTCTAGCAGGGAAGTACAAAGGTACAAATGCGTGTCACTGGGGTGGTACCCTATAGGTTCGTAAAATTGTACCCCTAGCCAGCAATACATAATTCATTTGTAGGCTACTTTTTTGCTTGAAAAGGTACTTATTAGTACCCAAATAGAACATTATTGTATTTTCAGGGTACATTTGAGTAATGTGTTCCTTGAAGATGTACCTCCACTGTAGCCTACATTTTATTCCTGAGAGTGATTAATAGTTCTGGCTGCGCTGCTACTAATAAATGGAATTGGTCTTGCACACAAGGACTCACGGCATTACAGACAGTTCACATCTTAACACCTACCAGCAATAAAAAACAGAATCACACTGCAGTCAGTAACATGGCATTTTTGTAGAACCTTCTATGAAGTGAGTTGTACACAGTAAATTCACAGCAAAATGTCCAGTGTTAATTCAACTCTAACAGTGTTTATTCAACTCTAGCAGTGTAGGCTACATATGAGCCTACTCTGCTAGAATGAACACTGGACATTTTACTGTGTATCTATGAATAAAGGAGAATCAAATAAGGAAAAAACAAATCTTACCAGACACAGCAGAGGCCGTAAAATAACTCACAACCAGGAGTCCAACGCTGAAAACCATCGTCCAATTAATGTCTTATTAGCTCAGAGATGTCGTTCTTACTGAATTCATTATAGGCGAACGTTATATTCGGAAACACAAATTACCACACAGCTACCATTTTTTGAAACGGAAATGCACTATTAATCAGTTAATACGTTCAGAATAGGCCAGCAACAATATTTCCAAGCACTCAAATTATCGGAAATAATCGCATCTTTAAAATTCACACTTTCGCTTTTGCTTTAAAACTTGCGTAGGTAGCCTATAGCCTAATAACTGAAGTGCTAACAAATAACAAATAGTAGCCTACGCGATAGTAGCCTATAGTACTAGCCTATTACAATATTTCAGTCGCATCAACGTCAATAAAAAAAGTCAAATTATAATTTATACTTCTTTATGTGCTAGCCTACTCGCAGTAGGCTATAGGTACGCGCGCAACAGAAGTGAAAGTAAAATAAACTGGTCAACCAATCATAGCAGAGTCCAATAGCATCCATCTGCAGACTCGCAGACTTGGGCTGCGTTCTATGGGGGGCCAACAGTGCCAAAACTCTGTCGTCTGCGACTGCGACTGCGAATGCAATTGCCTTATACTGTGCGCTTTAATTGGTCACAACATCTCACTCGCAGGTTTACTCGTGTCACTCATACGCACTAGCACTTGCACTGGCACTCGCAGTTGCATTCGCGTTGGCACTCGCAGTCGCATTCCCACTGGCAGTCGCATTCGCACTCGCAGTAGCATTGGCATTTAGTTTAAAGCTGCAATTAATGAAAAAGGCTATACAACATTAACTATATGGATTAAGAGTGGGAAACAAGGGTGCATCAGATATGTTTATGCTAGAATGCCACCTCTGTGTTTAACTCATGCCTCTCTCAGTCTCTCAACTCACTATGTCCTCTTGTCTCCAAACCAGCCCGACTATCACCCCCCCTCCCCGTGGCTGACGGATTCTCTCAGATCCAGCAGAACCATGCTGCGTGCCGCTGAGAGAAAGTGGAGGAAATCCAGATCCCCAGATGACCTGGCCTCCTACCACACTCTGCTGGCAGCCTTCACAGCTGCAACCACATCAGCTAAAACTTAATTTTTCCAGTCTAAAATTGATGCATGTGTATCTAACCCACGTAAACTCTTTTCCACCTTCTCCTCCCTGAATGGTGTGCCAGAAAAGCATGCATGGTATCAAGAGGTGATTTAAAACACTATGGGACAGATCCAAACAAACTGTGATAAACTATGTAACATTTTATGCAGTTGTATGCTAAGGAAGAAAATTTGCTGATGAGGTCACCAGATAGCAGTCTGACACCGGGTCCTACTTCACAACCTGGACAGGCCGCTGATGGCCTCATGACACAGGTTCTCATTCCACTGGGCATGGCCGCCAGCTTGAGCTGCTGTCCGGGGCCAGGGATGACTGTCACCCCCTGGGGATCACCTGCAGCTGGCCCGTCGTTTGGCCTTGGATGACCACCTTCAGGCCCTGGTTCGAGAGAGCTTCCAATCAGGGCAACTATATACAAACAAAATATCCTCCCCGTAGAATAAACCCCTCCGTCTCTGCATGTGCACTGGAGCAAGATTTGGTGGGAGGGGCTTAGGAGAGAGATTGGAGGGAGAGCAAAAGGGAAGTCTTTTAGCCTTCTGTATTTTCAAACTTGCCTACTGCAGCTTTAATCCTATTTCCCCAATATTTTGCTTGTAGTGACTCAGGTTATTTAATTTATCCAATTTGTTGCCATTTCACATAAAATAATTGTATAGATAGGCTATGCTAATGATCCAGTGTACTCATTCTGGTTTCATTATGGATCAAGCTATTTTCTCTTTTAGATACATTTTGTTCATTGTATATTAAAAAAGTCTAATTTGCTCTATTCATTACTTTTAAAAAATTGTGGAAGAATGAATCCTATCCAGGATTGTTAAGGCCAGGGCTGGTGACTGAACACAAAAGGGACAATAGATAACAAGGGTAGTGGATCAAAAAGTTTTAGTTTATTTATAACATTTTACAACATACAACAGTCCTGTAACAGCAAATGTCCTTTAAATGTCCCGCCCAGGTGCAGCCAATCACCGTAATTGCTATCTGGGAGAAAGATATGTAGATAGAGAACAGTTAGAAAAAAACAAGCATAGTGACATTTGCCACCCTCAGGAATGGAGGGACGTAACAAGCATCAACAATGTGATGGTCATCCTGGATCAACATTAACACATAAATACCCGGGTGCAATGCTCTGATGATGATCCTGAACACTGGCATTGCAACCTGAATTAGGGGAATATTTTCTAGTAAGTAAAATGTTAATAATTATTCTAAATGCTATTCAGTACTGTAATTATTTAATTGATAAGTACTTTCAAGTTCATCAGCATATTTGTCATGACTGAGGCATATTTGACAAATTAACATGTTAAGACATTATTAATAGTTAGTTAATTTGTGCATTAATTTGTGAACCGTAAAGTTTTATCAGTCAAGTTTAACTAGCAACCAGCTAGCTATTTTAACTCAGTTAGGCACTGCACTACCTCAGCTACAAATATAAGTCACTAATAGTGTTCATAGCCTATATATGAATGATGGAAATAAGGTGGCTCTGGAGAGAGGTTGTTCGGCACACACATACATTAGCTAAAGGTTTGTACTTTCAATAAGGGTACAAAATAATGAAAAGTTAATCGAATGCTTTGTTAATGGATTTGTACATCATTAATTAATGTTAGCAACTACATAGCTATATTAGTTAATGCCAATTAATGTAGCCAAACATTATTGCAAAGTGTTACCGACTTTTTTTTTCTTTTATTACAACAATAAATCACGTAACACGTAATAGCTAACACTAATAGTTTATCACTAACTGGCAACCGAGCGAACTTCAGCTGAATAGCTCTCAGACTTTCACTCAGTACGCTAGATACCATTGCTTTTGAAATTCAGAAGGTTCCATTAATTACGAGCGATTGTTTTATTTCAGTGTGGCTTTACCTCCATGCTGCTCTTTCAGTTTTTTTCTCCTTCGTCTTGTAAGCGCATGCGCACTTGCGAACTTCCTGTAATCACGAATGAGGTCCGATCACGAATGAGGCCAGGTCTGCGAGTCTGCAGATGGACGCTTCTCGCAGAGTCTGCTTTGCAATTAAGTTCAATAGCATCCATCTGCAGACCCGCAGACCTGGCCTCATTCGTGATCGGCCTCAATCGTGATCGGCCTCATTCGTGATTACAGGAAGTTCGCAAGTGCGCATGCGCTTACAAGACGAAGATTAAAAAAACAGAAAGAGCATAAAGCCACACTGAAATAAAACAATCGCTCGTAATTAATGGAACCTTCTGAATTTCAAAAGCAATGCTATCTAGCCTACTGAGTGAAAGTCTGAGAGTTATTCAGCTGAAGTTCGCTCGGTTGCCAGTTAGTGATAAACTATTAGTGTTAGCTATTAAGTGTTACGTGATTTATTGTAATTAAAGAAAAAAAAGTCGGTAACACTTTGCAATAATGTTAGGCTACATGAATTGACATTAACTAATGTAGCTATGTTGTTGCTAACATTAATTAATGATGTACAAATCCATTAACAAAGCATTCGATTAACTTTTCATTATTTCGTACCCTTATTGAAAGTACAAACCTTTAGCTAATGTATTTGTTTCTGTATGCACTTATTGTATGTCGCTTTGGATAAAAGCGTCTGCTAAATGACTGTAATGTAATTTGTCAACCGGTAACTCACTAATGGTAATTACGTTTAGCCCATGATAATGGACTTAATTTATCATTAGTTAATGCTACAATCTTAATCGAATTCCGCCTCACTACTGCTGCTGTTGTTTTGGTCAGACGTGTATATACGTGGTCTAGCTAGCTAATCATTTTCTGAGCTAGAAAACGTCAGCTTCTGAATCAACTTCGGATGAGCCACCGAGGACGAAACGTTGTTGTCAGTAGCTCGTGTTGTACTATTCAGCTAAACACAGCGCGGCGCAGACATTACGGATTGTAGCCTACTGTTAATAAACAGTTGACAAATACATTTAACTAAAGGTTTGTCATTTCAAACCATTTGTTAATGTTTGAAAATACTTTAATATATTTGTACATCATTAATTCATATTAACAACTACATTAGTTAATGCCAATTCATGTAACCTTATTGTAAAGTGTTACCAGATAGTCAAACCAAGGGCTCTGTTCTACCCTCTATTGTCAAACTTTCCGCCTGACTGCTATTGTTCTACCAGTGATGAACAACTATTGCTGATTTTAACATACTCATGATGTAGAGTATCGATTTCTCGTGTCTCTTTTTTCCAGCCTCACATTCAGTGTGTGCCGAACAACCTCTCTCCAGAGCCACCTTATTTCCATCATTCATATATTCATCATTCATGTCCTTGCTGTTACAGGACTGCTATAAATAAACTAAAACTTTTTGATCCTACTACCCTTGTTATCTATTGTCCCTTTTGTGTTCAGTCACCAGCCCTGGCCTTAACAATCCTGGATAGGATTCATTCTTCCACAATTTTTTTAAAGTAATGAATAGAGCAAATTAGACTTTTTTAATATACAATGAACAAAATTTATCTAAAAGAGAAAATAGCTTGATCCATAATGAAACCAGAATGAGTACACTGGATCATTAGCATAGCCTATCTATACAAATTTTGTATATGAAATGGCAACAAATTGGATAAATTAAATAACCGTAGTCACTACAAGCAAAATATTGGGGAAATAGGATTAAAGCTGCAGTAGGCAAGTTTGAAAATACAGAAGGCTAAAAGACTTCCCTTTTGCTCTCCCTCCAATCTCTCTCCTAAGCCCCTCCCACCAAATCTTGCTCCAGTGCACATGCAGAGACGGAGGGGTTTATTCTACGGGGAGGATATTTTGTTTGTATATAGTTGCCCTGATTGGAGCTCTCTCGAACCAGGGCCTGAAGGTGGTCATCCAAGGCCAAACGACAGGCCAGCTGCAGGTGATCCCCAGGGGGTGACAGTCATCCCTGGCCCCGGGCAGCAGCTCAAGCTGGCGGCCATGCCCAGTGGAATGAGAACCTGTGTCATGAGGCCATCAGCGGCCTGTCCAGGTTGTGAAGTAGGACCTGGTGTCAGACTGCTATCTGGTGACCTCATCAGCAAATTTTCTTCCTTAGCATACAACTATGCATAAAATGTTATAGTTTATCAGAGTTTGTTTGGATCTGTCCCATAGTGTTTTAAATCACCTCTTGATACCATGCATGCTTTTCTGGCACACCATTCAGGGTAATTACACTGTTTTGATTGGTATGTGTACAGTATATAAGCTTATTTCAAATGCCTTGGATCAAATTTTTTAAACTATTTTATGCTCATTTGCATTTCTCCACTGAATCGATATTTTGAGACGAATGGAGATGTTTAACAAAAAAGGCCAAAATCGACTCCATCGAATTGAGAGAATCTGATTATTACATTACATTATTGGTGGGCAGTCTTTATGGGATGAGACATACAATGATTCTGATCTAGGGCTGGAAATTAAGGAACCATTAAGATAAAGCAAATGTTGAATTTTAATTATGTCATCAATGGACCTCTTGTAAATCTGTCATACATATCATTTGCCTGGATTTAATATCATTAAACATATCTGATGCACCCTTGTTTTCCACTCTTAATCCATGTAGTTAATGTTGTATTTCCTTTTTCATTAATTGTAGCTTTAAACTAAATGCCCCATTGTGGCTTTTTAGCCAATAAAGCATGCTTCTAGCTTGCTGTCAAACACAATGCTCCCTTATACAAGGTTTTTGAGTGTACGTGAGGAATATGTAAGAAAGAATGATACTAGAGTCAGTAATCTTCACCTTACATTTTTATTAAGAGACAATTCAATTCATGTAACATTATTGCAAAGTGTTAGCGACTTTTTTCTTTTCTTTTATTACAACAATAAAGCACGTAACACCGTAGCTAACACTAATGGCTAATAATAGCTGTTTTGACAATCTGAAGCCGAGCCAACACGCACCATTCACATAAAAATGAGTAGCCTACATTTTAGCATATTATCACTAACTGGCAACCGAGCGAACTTCAGCTGAATAACTCTCAAACTTTCACTCAGTAGGCTAGATACCATTGCTTTTGAAATTCAGAAGTGTGGCTTTACCTGCACGCTGCTCTTTCTTCTTCTTCTTTGTGTTTTTTGGCGGATTGCAATACCAACTTTAGGTGCATACCGCCACCTACCGTACCGGAGTATGTAGAACAGGATTCCAGGAAAAAATAAATAAATAAATAAATGAATATAATTATTTCTTTATTCTATGATATTAAATTAAGTTAATAAATACAATTTATAAGTATAAAGTAAAATTCTATTAAACAATCCTGAACCTATTATGAACTCTATTAACCCTCTCTGTACTTCCCACACCTTATCTCCATTTGTTCCTAATATCCCTTCCAAATCCCAACCTCGTCCAACCTCTCTTACCCTTTGTTGCAAACGCTCCCTTTCATCTTTATATTTTATGCAATGCATTATTATATGTTCAGTGTTTTCAATTATACCACAATGTGCACAACTATGCGAATTTACTTTACCCAATAAAAATAAAGTTTTATTTAGCCCAGTATGGTCAAATCTTAGTCTTGATATGACTACCTCCTCTCTTCTGCTTCGCCCTTTAACACTCTGTGCTCTAACGGACTTTTGTACCCTATAATATGTTCTACCCTTACTGTCCTCGTCCCATTTTTTCTGCCAGCATTCCAGTATTTTCTTTTTAATTAATGCTTTACCTTCCCCTATTCCAAATGCTATATTAATTATGTGCGTCATATTTAGCGATCTTTTTGCCATCCTGTCTGCAATTTCATTACCCTCTAATCCCACATGTGCAGGTACCCAGCAAAATATTGTTTCTATTCCCATTCTCTGCGTTCTAAATAGACATTGAAACATTTCATATACTAGGTCTTCCCTAATTGAGTTCATTGTCTGAAGGCTAAAAAGAACTGCTGCAGAGTCAATGCACAGCACCACCCTGTCTGGTCTCACTTCTTCCACCCATTGGAGACTAATAATCACTGCCATCATCTCGGCTGTATATACTGATAATTTATCAGAAATTCTCTTCCCTATATGTATTTTAAATTGTGAGATATACACTCCTATTCCTACATGGTCATTTTGATCTTTTGATCCGTCAGTAAAGATATGTAGGTAATTAGAATATGTGTTTATTATATGCTGGTTTGCACAGTATCCTATTTCATGTTCCGCCCAATTTTTCTTTAGTTCCAGGATACTAAAATCAACTTTAGCTTTAGGGAAGAGCCATGGGGGAACATTACTTATTGGAGTAGGGGAATTGAAATGTATTCCATCTAGGTCATATTCTTCTGATTTATCTTTTATCTTCCATCCAAAACCTATTCCGTTATGTCTATACTCCCAGCATTCGTTTAGGACACTTTTAGTGGCATTTTCATCCCCACATCCCCTAAGCCGAATCCAGTATGTTAGAGCCAGTTTGTCTCTCCTGAGCTCTAGTGGGATTTCCCCTGATTCCACTAACACGGCATTACATGGTGTTGATCTCATTGCACCGATGCTAAGTTTCAAGGCTTTGCTTTGCATTCTATCTATTCGGTTTAAGTGCGATTTAGCTGCTGCCCCATAAACAAAACACCCATAGTCAATTGCTGATCTCATCAAAGCCCTATATATATCTATTAATGCCTGCTTATCTGCTCCCCATGTATATCCAGATATAGCCCTCATTAAATTTATTACTTTTTTACATTTAGTTTCTAGCTTTTCCACATGTGTCTTCCATGTACATCTCTCATCTACCCAAATTCCCAAATATTTAAATTCCTTTACTTTTTCCATTGGTTGTCCATATAAAAGAAGACACTGTTCTTCTATCTTTTTCTTTCTAGTTATGAACATGTAGCAAGATTTACTTGTTGAGATTTTAAAACCCCAATTGTATGACCATTGCTCTACCTTTAAAATAGCTTTCTTAATCTCTCTCAGCACACTTGTGTTGTCTCTCCCCCTAATCCATATAGCTCCGTCATCTGCATATAATGAGCATATCCTTCTGTCAAGATTCATGAATATATCATTAATCATAATGTTAAATAACACCGGACTAATGACGCTTCCTTGTGGAATTCCATTAACGATATCATACTCATCAGATAACTCTGGTCCTACCTTAACTCTAAACTTTCGTTCTGATAGAAAATCTAGTACCCAGTTGTAAAATCTTCCACTAATACCCATTCTATTCATTTGAATTAACAGCCCTTCCCTCCACATAGAATCGTACGCTTTTTCGATGTCAAAGAAAACAATCACCATCAATTCTTTCATTTTAAATGCTTTCTCTATTTCATTGCTAACTTTAACAAGTGCGTCCATGGAAGACCTACCCTTCCTGAATCCATTCTGGTATGATGCAATTAAGCCTCTCCTTTCTAAGAAATAGTTAAGTCTTCGGACCAAAATCTTTTCCATCCATTTGCACAGATGCGAAGTTAAAGCAATGGGTCTATAATTTCCAGCATTATTTGGGTTTTTACCGGGTTTGCTAAAAGGTAAAATAAGTGCACTCTTCCATCTTTTTGGTAACAATCCTTCTCTCCATATTTTATTGAACAGTTCCAGAATTATTCTCAGTACTTGATCAGGTAATTTACGAAACATAGCGTAACTTAGTTGATCCTGCCCCGTTGCTGTGTATCCAGTGTTATTTATCGCTATTTCTAACTCACTCATAGTCAGTTCAGCATCAAGGTTTGTGTCTATATTATTATTTTTTCCCCTAAGTATATTACGATTTTCCCTTATCACTGTCTCTTTTTATGCAGATCGTCTAAGTGATTCCCACTGTGTACATTAGCAAAGCTCTTACCCAATATATTAGCCTTTTCTTTATCTGTTACAGCTATTGTTTCTCCATCCTCTAAGATTGGGATTTTAGTATATTTCCTTTTGCCACTCATTGTCTTTAACATTTGCCATACATCACCTAGTTTCACTTCTCTGCCTATAGTAGCACAGTATTTCCTCCATGCATTCTTTTTACTGGATTTGATAATTCTACGAGTCAGAGCTTTTTTCTTTTGATAATCCATTAGGTTTTCTTGATTCAAGTTAGTCCTTAACACTCGTAATGCTTTATTTCGTTCTCTGATAGCTTTAGTGCATTCTTCATTCCACCATGGTACCGCTTTCCTTTTCCCTGTTATTCTACTCATGGGTATACTCTTTGATGCAGCATTCAAGATTAAGTTAGTCACTATAGAATAGCATTCTTCTATACTACCATTCATTGAAATTGACTTAATTCCCTCTATGCAGTATTCTTGATATTTTTCCCAGTCAGCTTTTTCAAAGCACCATTTTTCTAATACGTACCTTTCTTGGACATGCATATTCATTTCTATGGAGCAGAAGATTGGATAATGATCACTTCCTATACTAGAACTATCATCCACGTTCCATTTGCATGAGCATGCTAAATTTCTAGATACTAACGTTAGATCTAGACATGATAGGATATTTCTGTATATATCTAATCTTGTTCCTTTTCCATCATTAAGACATACTAATGCTCTTTCTTCTAACAGTTCTTCAACTACATTGCCATTATTGTCTGTATGTACACTGCCCCATAAGCTATTATGTGCATTGAAATCACCGCACCAGATTTCTCCTCTACCATGTTCAATTGTATTAAACATTTCAGCACTCAGCTTCTTGCACGGGTTATAAAAGTTGATTATTTTGAGACTGACACCTGTATTACACACTTCAATAATTACGCATTCTATGTCTGCTGGTGATGGTATTCTTCGGAAGACGACACTATCTTTGACAAATGTAGCACAACCGCCGCCTTGGTTGTCAACCCTGTCATACCGGGCTGAGGTATATCCTGGGATAATAAAATCTAGATGGGGTCGTAACCAGGTTTCTTGTACACATATAATATCCGGTCGTGGTTTTGCGTCAATTATATATTTTTTAAATTCTTGGCCATTTGCAATGAGACTTCTCGCGTTCCATTGTAATAAATGGATCACCATAATAATTTTAATCAATAACCGGCCCCCCTCCATCTGAGTTTACTTTCAGCATTTTATGTATCTCTTCTGCTTTCAGGTCTTTAATACCCAAAAATTCTTCCGCTGCATTCACCACTGTCTTAATTCTGTCACTTTTCTTCTCTTGCTTGGTAGCCACATTAATTATTTTACAAATGAAGGCTATGAAGCTTGTCTGATCCACTACCAACGAGTCTTCTTTAACCTTACATTTATGGGCACATTGAGTCTGCTGTACAATCGGATCACTTATGTCTTCTTGCTGAATTCTAGGTCTGCTTGTTCTCTGGGGTAAAGGCCTAGGCCTACCACTACCTTCTTCACCTCTCCCCACCTCTTCATATGTTACAGTTCTTTGCATTTCTTCATTTACTTTCTTTAAAGCATCTGCATAGGATATATTATTAATCACTTTATATTTCTGTACCTCTTTTGCTTTAATCTGAACGGCACAGCCCCCAAACGCAGCACTATGATCTCCTCCACAGTTGCAACATCGCAGTTTAGCGCCTTTCTCACATTTGCCGTAATCATGTTCTCCCCCACATTTTGCACATCTTTGTTTGCCGCGGCACTGTTGGGCTATGTGTCCAATTCTTTGGCATTTATAACAGCGTATTGGTTTTGGGATATACTCTCTCACCCTATAATTGATCCACCCTATTTTGACTTCTTTAGGAAGTGTGCTCTCAAATTGTACCAACATTGACAGACTATCTTTCTTTACTCCATCTTTGTTTGTCTGCAACCTCTTAACTTCTATTATTTTCTCCCCTCTAATTTCTTTCTTGACTTCCTCCTCGGTCATTTCTATTGGCACATTTTAAATTACACCTCTCAGTTTAGCTATTATTCCGGGAATATGCGTTGAGATTTGTGTTCCATCAAGTGTATCTAGCTTGAGGATTTTGTCTTGTTGATGTTTATTTGAAGCTGATATAAGGATTTTCCGGTTGTTAAGAAATTTGGCAAATCTAATCTTTCCAATTTCTTTTTCAATTACTTTAGTCATTTTAACTGGGTGAAACTGACCTGTCTCCCTCCCAAACACAATTACGACTTTCCACTCCTTTTCCGTCTCTTGCACCTTTCCCAACTGTCCTGTATTGCCCCGATTCTCTTTTACTTTTTTAGCAGCACCCCCTTCTCCTTGACTACCATGATCTGACCAATCTTCTGTTCTACCTTTCATCTCCTTCAGTTTCTTCCTTTTATTAGACATGGTATACCACTCCATATTTCCCTCTTCACCACCCTCTGAGCTGTCACCCATTCTACACTCACGGTACGGTTGATTGCAATCCGCCTTGCTTCCTGGTTCCCCTAACGCGTGTCTTTCTCTCTCCTACACGATCTGTCTCTATACACCAAACAAAATCCGACGGCTTCCTCAGTCGAAAATGGCGCCTAAACGCCGTAGTCGACGCTGCTCTTTCTGTTTTTTCCCCTTCGTCTTGTAAGCGCATGCGCACTTGCGAACTTCCTGTAATCACGAATGAGGCCGATCACGATTGAGGCCGATCACGAATCAGGCCAGGTCTGCGAGTCTGCAGATGGACCCTTCTCATTAAGTTGCTAGGAGGAGCTGTAGGCTACAGTTGAGTAGCGTACTCTTGCCTTCGCCACAATAACTAGCCAGCCAGCAAGAGTCTCTCTCTGTCGAGCCTTCTGAACTATGGCTGTAGCTAAGTAGGGTTGCCAACCGTCCCTTGAAATAAGGGATCGTCCCTTAATTTGGACAATAAAAGACCCGTCCCTTATTGAACTGATAAGGGATCGTCCCTTATTTCAAGGGACGGTTGGCAACCCTAGCTGTAAGGTATGTGAGAAATTTGGTGAAATATGTGTTAGAAATCCCTACATAAATTCGCGATCAGTGAACTTTAAATATATAAAAATGCATTGCTATTCTCTTTGACATAGCCTAAAGCCGCTGCCTAGCTACACTGTCTGGACAAAAAAAAGTCGCACTCTCTAATATTTCGTTGGACCGCCTTTAGCTTTGATTAGGCTACGACGCGCATTTGTCGTGGCATTGTTTTGACAACCGTATGCAACTTCACAACATCCGTCCAGAGTTGCATTCAACCAGATCTTGTATTGACGTTGGCCGAGATCTTGTATTGACGACGGGAGAGTCTAACCACTCCGTAAAGTCTTCTCCAGCACATCCCAAAGACTTTCAATGCGGTTAAGGTCAGGACTCTGGTGGCCAATTCATGTGTGAAAATGATTCCTCATGATCCCTGAACCACTCTTTCACAATTTGAGCCCTATGAATATTGGCATTGTGTCGTACTGGAATATGCCCATTGATGGGATAACCTGGTCATTCAGTAGGCTACATTCAGGTACTCAGCTCACTTCCTTTTATTGCTGCATAACGTTGCTGAGCCTAGACCTAATTGAAGCAGCCTCAGATCATAACACTGCCTCCAGAGTCTTGTACAGTGGGCACTATGCATGACGGGTGCAACGGCGACTTTTTTTTTTGGGCCAGGCAGTGTATAACTGGCCGTCTGCGATGATTTGAATCCAGCTAAAGGCGGCATATGAAAGTTAGGCCTAATTAAATGGTTGTCAATACAACCATTGGAACGACCAGAACTATTTAGCAGGATTTATTTAGACTACTAATAACATTTACGTTTCAAAAATGTACAAATGCTACCCCAACCGGAATTTTGAATCAACTTACGAAAATTAGAAACCCACTGCATGGAACTGACTTTGGCAAGGCCAAGACAAAAGTAGGCTGCTGGCTTTGGTCCATTATACTTTTACTATGAAATGTGGTTTACTTGTGTGACGCACGGAATAATACCCAGTTATCATGCAGTTGTCGGTGGAGCCACACAGGTAGCCTACAGTTACTTGTCTGGTATTGTACACGCACAATAAGTACTGCAGCCTATACCTTCCCCGCCACCACCCCAACACACACACGCGCATGCACGCATACACGCGCACACACACAAACACACACACACACACACACACACACACACACACACACACACACACACACACACATCAAGAACTAAATCTGTGAGCATTTTGTTGTTGTTTAGATTGCTAGAAGGACTGTGCACACCACTACCATCATAGAGCATCTTCTTTCTCTCTGCCTGCAGTGACATGCCTGAGAAAACATTCTACCAGTCTTTGCATTGTGATCACCACCGTGCAGAATTAACAGTGGACAGGTTGACATGTTCCTCTTATCAAGGAGAGAAATTAACACTTTGAGAAGAAGGACATACAACATTGAATTTTCTGTGTAGATGTTTAGTGTTGAAACTTGCCAACAAAATGTATAGTTAAAACATTTACTTGCATCTCAAATCTTGTGCGACTACATTTGGCTACATTTCAAAGGTGGCTCATTGTTGTGGCATTTTAAATGATACTCTTTTAAACAATCACGCAGTTACTGGTCTAATTGACAAGTAAAATGATGGTTCACAGTAAAATTTCATGACCTTTCTTTTCTGTTTACCTATTTAATTTTCCTTCATTGTTTGCTTTATCCAATCAAGGAAATTCCCAACACGGGTATAAACCCCATAAGTCCCCTTAATCCCACAGTCGTCACCCCAGCTAACGATCCCAGCGGCCCAGTAACGCTCATTCTCCTTCAAGGTGAAAGCTCCTCCGCTGTCCCCACGGCAGGCGTCCTTCTTCCGCTCAGGGAGTCCAGCACAGAACATTTTGTTTGTTAATTCGGGCATTTTACGGAATATTTGGTGCCTGGATTTGATGGACCTGCTGCACACGTCTTGATCCACCAGAGGGAGCTCAACGTACTTGAGCTGGTTAGTGATCATATCGTCCGCTGTTAGCCCAAAACCTGAGACCAGCCTGAGGTAGAAACAAATTATACAGTGCTCAGTATGACATAAGGCCGCAATTCATGAAAAAAGAAGCAATACGTCAACTAGATTTTTAAACCTGTTACAGATGAAGACCTCCTGGATCTGACAAATAGTGCATTTAACTTGAGCCAGCAACTACTATGTCGGAAGCTCTGAATGCTGTGATCCTCAGATCCAGTCTAGCGCAGTTGTTTAGGAATGACAGTGTGATACCTCTGTAGCTCTGTGACCATTTATTCACAGTTCAACTCATGGACTTTGTAGTTTATATAGTGCTTTGTGTATGTGAACAGTAATCTAAAAAATATATACATTAGTATCGTAATGGAAGAATGTAATGTACAAACCCCAATTCCAAAAAGGTTGGGACAGTATGTAAAATGTAAATGAAGCAGAAGCAGTGATTCTTTTTTCTTTTTTTTTTTACATACATTTAATTGAAAACAGTACAAAGAAAATATATTTAATGTTAACCCTTATCAACTTTATTGATTCTTGTAAATAAAAGCTCATTCAGAATTTGATGCCTGCAACACGTTCCAAAAATGTTGAGACGGGAAAAAGTAAGACTGGGAAGGTTGTAGAATGTTCAAAAAACACCTGATTGGAACATGCCACAGGTAAACAGGTGAATGGGTAACAGGTGATGTTATCATGACTGGGTATAAAAGGAGCATCCACGAAGGCTCTGGCGTTTACGAGCAAGGATGGGTCGAGATTCGCCACTTTGCGAAAAACTGCATGAGCGAATAGTCCAACAGTAACAACATTTCTCAACGCACAATTGCAAGGAATTTAGGGATTTCACCATCTACAGTCCATAATATTATTAAATATTCCGAGAATCTGGAGAAATCTCCCTGCGTAAAGGGCCGAAAACCAATATTGAATGCCCGTGACCTTCGATCCCTCAGATGGCACTCGGGCACTGCATTAAAGGGTTAGTTAATGTCTCATTTACGACTTACCCATGATGTTGTTGATTGATGGAAACCATTTTCAGCTGATTCCATGCTGTCCTTCTTGTGGACAAACACACGTTGCTAATGCTAGCGCAACTCTATGGTAACCAGTAGCATCCACTATCAAACGCACTTAAACACTCCACAGTGCACCCAAAGCAAATAAAATACGACGACAGTCTATCGGGGTTAATTTGAGTGTTTATACCATCATTTTTTAAGTCAAACTATCGTTGAATCCTTTACTGAATGAGAATGGGAAACAATTCAACTTTCAAAACTACAACAATTAGTGTCCGCAGTTCCAAAAATATTAGTGAGTGTTGCTAAAAGGAAAGGTGATGTAACAGTGGTAAACATGCCCCTGTCCCAACTTTTTTTGGATGTGTTGCAGCCATCAAATTTAGAGTGAGTGTATATTAACAAAAAACAAGAAAGTTGATTAGTTAAAACATTAAATATCTTGTCTTTGTACTGTTTTCAATTGAATACAGGTCAAAAAGGATTTGCGAATCATTGCTTTCTGTTTTTATTTACATTTTATACACTGTTCCAACTTTTTTTGAATTGGGGTTTGTAAAATAATAATAATAATAATAAATTCTTACCCTGATTTCCCAGTTTGGTATTTTGCGTCATCTGCTGGAAGACACAGGGGCATGACAAACTTGTTGAATGTGATTGGCTCAGAAAGTTTGATTAGGGCAATGTCATTGTTGTAGTTATTTCCAGTGGACCCATCATAGGCAGGATGAGGATGGAGTGAGGCAATCCTGAGTGAAGAAGTATTAAGGAGTTTATGCACATCAGTGCCTCCCACGTATGCCTTGAGAGAGAGAGAAATATTTACTTTACATTTTAGGCTTTTTGCAAACACTCTTATCCAGATGGACTTAAAACTGATTACATTCCTTGTATACAATCCATTTATACAACTGGATACTTGCTGAATCAATTCAGGTTAAGTACCTCGCTCAAGGGTACAATGGCAGTGGAATCAATCTCACAAGCTTGGATTTGACCTGGGAATCGAACTTACTGCATTGGAGTAAAAACGGGCAGCGGTGTAGTATAATGGTTAAGGAACTGGGCTTGTAACCAAAAGGTTGTAGATTTGATTCCCATGGTAGGGCACTGCCGTTATACCCTTGAGCAATGTACTTCACCTGCAGTGCTTCAGTATATATCCAGCTGTAGAAATGGATACTATGTAAAAAATATATATATATAAATAAATACTGTGTAAGTCGCTCTGGATAAGAGCGTCTGCTAAATGCCTGTTGAGTTGCAAGCCCAGTCCCCCTAACCGTTATATTACATGGCTACCCATTTGCTCCGCATTCATTTATTGGCAAGATTTATTTTCAAATGAACTAGCTAATTGCTTGATAGTTTTGTGAGAACGTTATAATGTAGTGCTAGTTCTTGTCCAAGATATTTCTCTAATATAAATACTATAAATACTTAAACTTAAATCAAATTTGCAGCACTGCTCACACACCTTGACCAGCTCCACCTCGAGGACTTTGTTGTAGGACAGCAGGTTGTGGGCTGCAGTGAGGAGCCACTGATCCCCAATCACAGCCGCTCCACCCCTCCCTTCATTATTCACGCCTACTACTAAGAAAACCTGCCAAGGAATTGATGCTTCTGGTGCATCTGAACCCCCCATTACCCTCAGAAAGCCCTTGTAGGGGACAATGGGGCGGCCACAAACTTTGGGGGGGGGGGGGGGGGGTAAAATTGCATATTAGGCACACATGATTTCAGAACATAAACATTTTTTCATAAAATCTGTTTTACAAAGAGAACAATTAAAATTGCACTATCACGTGACAGAGAGTATGACATTTATAATAAGTATGCAATTATGGAGTGGGGGTCAATTCAATTTAAATTCAAGAGATTAACCAGAATTCAATTCACTAGATGAAACAAAAAAAAATTGATTTGTCAAAGAACATCATTGACAGAATTTAAATGGAATTCCAACCATACATATACATATTGGGAATGTCATAATTTCTAGTGTGATAGAGGAACCGTAATTATAGTTACATTAACCACGTGAGAGAAAATAACATAGAAGAGGAAAAACTGGTGGTGTCACCTGGTTTCCATAGGCTGTGTATTACAGCATACCGTTAAGTACAGTGCTTCTGTTTTGTGTAATTCTCCTTACTGGTCCTCATTAGCCCAGAAAAACTGTGTTTTAGTATGTGTCACATGGCATAACAACTGTTGAAATTGCAAAAATGCACGTTTGAATCTTACTGGTCAATGTGATAGGGTAGTTAGAGGTGAATAGGCATGGCAACAATGCTGCTTTAGGTGGGGATTTGTTTAATGTCTTATGTCTTAGTTTGACTCTTGATAATTGTTTTGTGTAAAAATTGCAATGTTTGAATTGTTGAATTGCTAAGGAAGAGTTGGACCACATGGGGGAAACCCTATGTTAAGTAACTGCAGATTACGTGGGTTGATGCAATAACCCTGTCCTGAACTGATCCTGAAATATTAAATTTGTCTCTGGAAGAACAGTCATCCGGACTCCAGTTTAATGGTATTGCGCACTTACAGTTGGTATAAGAGAATGGCTTTGTATTGGTTGAGCTGGTTACCTGAGGAACACTTGGGTATGATGTAATTGTTCTGATAGTCTTTCCACTTCCTGTCTTCTCTGCATGTGTAATTTACTGAGAGAACAAAATAGACCACAAATGAGAACAACCAAGCGATATATTATGTATTATATATTATAGCTTGATTATTATTATGTAGTTGGGGACACAGAGAGTAAGATGCAAATACTGGCAGATTAAAATGTGCTCAGTATCACAGGAATGCAACAAGGATTACAAGCAAAAACATAACTTACCCATTACCCCCATCTACCAAGGTGTAATATGGTGTATTGCAGTGGTATTCAATGACAGAGAGGTACTTGTTTTCAGCACCAGATAGAGATGATACCCCTCCATTCAACAAGGGAGATGGGTCCCCACAGTCAATCACTGCAGAGGGGGGGGGGGGGGGGGGGAGAGGGAGGGAGAGGGGAGGGAGGGAGGGAGGGAGGGAGAGAGAGAGAGAGAGAGAGAGAGAGAGAGATGTAATGGGAATACTGGAGTGGAGGGCTTTTATTAAAGCATTTCATCTGGTGTACACTGACTAGCTAAGTGGACCATGTTGACAGTTGCACCACATGTAATGGAGTACATGAGCAGGGGCAGCATTGTATCATTTGTTCTCTGCGCCTTCCTCTCTGCATCTGACAGTGAAGACTCACCGTGACACTCGGGGAGAGGAATGTGCCATTGGCCATCATTCTGGCACCCTGAGAAGTAGCTCGGAATTTCTTCACCCCCCTGTGATGAGAAAAGAGGAAAATGTGGATTAGTCTACTTGTAATCTTCAGGACAGAGGCTGTGACCTCCCCATAACCCCACCACACAGTGAAACCATGCCGACAGCCTCCAACACTAGAATATTTTGACTGGCTAGCAGCCTGCGACACTGCGTCGTTCTGATTGGCTGACAAGCGCCTCAGCAACAGTACACCATTCTGATTGGATGCCAGCCCCCACCACTCTCACCATCATTAACTTGTAGCCGGTATCACACCGCACAGAGATGTAGTCCCTGTAGAGATACTGAGGAAGGCTGGGGGTGATTTTACCATGGGCAATGGTCTTTGGAGACTCACACTGCAACCCTGACAAAAGAAATGGTGTTATTCCTGAATTATAATTAGAACACATCAATAATTTATAGAACACATTATAATTTAGTTACATCAAAACAAATAGTCAGGCCTTTTAGTTCTTTCTCATATAACTCCTGTGCACAAATTCCACGTGCTTATTGGCCTTTTTTACTTATAAGTTGCGCATGAGGTTGTTTTTATGTGGTCTAAGTACAAAGCAAATACATTTTTCAAATGTTGGCAACAACCTTTCACTGCAATTGCCTTTTCATCTCTTATTGAGTATATTCAACAGGCGGAAGAAACAACGTGTGCAGACTGCATGCCATCCCTCCTGTTTCTTGGTCCTAGTCAGCACCCAACCAGGCTAATTATGACTGTAAAGCAGGATTTATGCATTACTTCTCACTGAATTGCTTGGTTTAGCTCATTTTTGGCACCTGTGCGTGAATGAGCAGGTCAAACTATGACTCAAAAAAACTTTTTCTGCACTTGCTAATAACAACGTCACTTATTGAACCATCTCACACACGGTAGAGTAATCAAGTGTGGTCTCTACATCTTGATACACTTCCTGTCACACGTCATGGCTTCTGGCTGTTGCCAGATATACTCAGCATTTCAAAAGGTTGCTGTATCTACAGGTGCATCATTTAATGGTCTTAACAATTTTTTCTCTGGCATAAATGTTATTTTTATTATTTAATTTAGCTCATACAGTATCTGTCACATTTGTCAGACATATTGGCCATGGTAAAAAGCCCACTTGAGCTCTTCCATGTGGATGCCTGCAACCTCCAGTAACAGTTCCCACTACGCTGCTTGCAATTATGAAGTTTATCCACTCACAAGACCTCTTCCACACTTTCACAATACGACTGTCCTCATCATTACACACCAACCCCCCCCCACTCCATCAACTTTCCCGCCCTCCCATCATCTCCCATCATCTCATTTGTTTCTCTGCAGATCCTTCCCTTATTTCTCCTTCTCTTTCTTTACGTTTCTGTCTCTCCCCTTCCCTCTCCTCCCTCCTCCCTCTCCCTCCCTCCCTCTCTCCCTCCCTCCCTCTCCCTCTCTCTCTCTCCCTCCCTCCCTCTCCTCCTCTCCTTCCCTCCCTCTCTCCTCCCTCCCCCTCCCTCTCTCCCTCTCCTCTCTCCCTCCCTCTCTCCCCCTCTCTCCCTCCCTCTCTCTCCTCCCTCCCTCTCCTCCTCTCCTCCCTCTCTCTCTCTCCCTCCCTCTCTCCCTCCCTCTCTCCCCCCTCTCTCCCTCCCTCCCTCTCTCTCTCTCCCTCCCTCTCTCCCTCTCCCCTCTCTCCCTCCCTCCCTCCTCCCTCCCTCTCTCTCTCCCTCCCTCCCTCCCCCTCTCCCTCCCTCCCTCCCTCCCCCTCTCCCTCCCCTCTCCCTCCCTCTCACTCAGTGTGCTGTACTGCATGTGCCAGCCATAGCTGAGCCCCTGCAGGTCAGTGTGGTACTCCAGCTCAACGCTGTGGGACTGAGTGTGAATCAGTCCTGGACTCTTCTTCCCGCACAGCTTCATGGGATCCTTCCCTGGGATTGACACCTAAAGAAGGACACAAGGAGAAAGAGAAGAGAGGGTACACATCCTTAATATTCTTGGTTTCCCAATACTATTCAGTACAGACACAGGCATGCACACACACTCACACGCACACACGTACGCTCACACAAACACGCACGCACACACAAACACACAAGCGCACACACTCACGGTGCAGTACAGTGCAGTACCTGGAGCCAGTGGAAGGGACATATTCGGTCATCCTGTTCTATAGATTCTATATAGAACAGCCCAGTAAAATTGAGGGTCACAGTAAACCCAGGCTCCACTGAGATGTGGTACTGACAGGACAGTCCATGGGGGAGGGCAGGGGGTAGCCTGGACTGGACAGAGCTCCCTCTGGCTT